>DWJN01006532.1:0-10624 GCA_018248895.1 Carystus phorcus | reverse complement strand
TCATAGGAGGGGGCTTTCGGGGTTGCGGGCGGCTGAGTGTGACCTCGAACCGTCCATCCAGCAGCCCCGGGAAGGTCGACAATATGTGGCCGCGTAGCGTCGCCAACAAGGTCGTAATTCGGTGATCTCGTTAAGTCCCTCACAAGGAGCACCGCACTTGGAGGTCTCCGGTTGTGTTCCTTTGGAGATCCCGGAGTCCTCGATATAGCGCCGTGGTAGGCCACCGGGGGGTTTTAGTGCGGTAAAAATCCCACATAACCCTGTTTCAAGGTTTCCCCTCGAAAACAAAAAAAAGGTATGTTCACCTAGCCTGGCAAACTATATCCCTTCGACTAAAGATTTTTTCGAAATACAATGACACCTACTTGAGTATAACAGTGACAGCTTACCGTGGCGTTGGCGACGCTATTGTACATAGGGCTGAGGGTGGTGGTGGTTGAAGTGGTGGTGAATGGTTCCAGAGCCCACTCCAGACTGCGGTCTGCGCATCCGTACTCGCAAGATGTCACCGCCAACACACCTCTCTGTCCACAGACATAATTATGATTAAACCTTCACAAAACCCATATATTCTCACTCTGATGCTATGTATCACTCAGGTACGAGTGTCATAGAATTCATATAAACGAGGCTTATCAAATAGCTATAAAAAAAACACATAAATAGTTAAATAAATATCAGCCCCAGCCGGCAACTACGCTCCCTAAAAAATTAAACTTCAGATGTCATCAATACGTTACGATGTTCTTTCAGCTCATGAACAGTATAAATATCGCTTTTATTATAACTTCGTGAGTTGCTTTGTCATCGGCTAGAATAAACCCACCCTAAAACTTCCCTCGTCTAATATTTAGATTTATCACATCAATCATTCATACGCCCAAATAATTCTTTACAGCTATAATCAGATATATATGCGTTAAAACTAAGTTTTCTTAATAGAATGATCAAATTTATTAAGTTAATAGTACGAACCTTCTCGCCTTCCCATCGATTGCATCGCATGCCCTCGGTGCAAACCTCCTGCATGACGTATGCACCGTCCGCATCGCATATGAACAGAACTTGAGGTCGACGAGCCTATTAAAATTACACAGAGAATTATCATATAACTAAATTATGCGTTTTCACAGTAATAATATCATAAATTACATATTCACCGGGGAGGAATAATAAATCCATTTAGTCAATTGATAAGCACTTAAAAATAAACACGAAAGGAAGATAAATTAATGTTGTTTTTTGTGTCCTAAGAAATAAATATCTTTGCAAGCAAACATGACAGCATAATGCGTTGCGATTGCAACTTTCGCTGTCTATCAAATCTAAAACAAATATTTTCTAAGAGTTTAAAAGTGCAGTAATTGAATGAAAATAGGGTTTTTATAGCAACTGCGAGCAAACAAATACACGTGTTTCGTGATAATAAATTATTAATAAGCACTTAGGTACATATATTTGATGTCACGTCATCAATTCATTAGCTGCTTAAAAATAAACAACTTGTTTGTTAACTATTTCGACAGCATTATAACCGAAACAACTTTAAACAGATTTCAAGGTTTAGTTTTAGAAGTACTGTGGTATATAACTAAGCACTTAAAATTCCTCACCACTTTAAAAACCGTCTGAGTTCAACTAACCAGTACAAATCCTAGCGACCTCTAAAAAAATGCACTATCGGCGGACAACAGGAGCTACAAGTATAGAAGGTTGGCTCTTAAAATATAAGCACAGCAACTGACATAATTTGACGTGCAATTAATATAGGCAATGTATCGATACTTATAATTGACATTGATCCTGAAGTGCTTACCTCATGTCGTTCGGTGTATGGTACGGCCAGTAACAAAGTGTAGAAAATGGCACTCAATATGAGGCAGCCAGCGGTGACGATGCGCAGTAAGCGTCCTGATCCGCTAGGCCCACTACCACCACCAGTCGAGCCACGTCCTACCGACAACCTGCACCAACAGCAAATATAAATATGAAATAAAAACACATTTTATTGTATATTATCGTCGTCTACCATTGCCCTGTACCCGAAGAGTATCTTGTATGGGTTGAAGTAATAATTTTAATGTATGGAAGTAAATATAACCTGTCAATAAGAGGTCCAAGGATCGCTGGACCGAGTAGCGCTATGCACGGCGCCACCGCTGATATGAGACGAGCTTCCCCCCGGTCTAGGCCGATGGACAGCATGTGCAGCGGCAAGAACGGGTAGATGCATCCTATACCTGTGCGGAGATTAGCCCATTATAAGTAGATCTCAATGAGCAATCAATCGTAAATGATGAGGAAAGTAAGCAGGTCTGAAGTTACTTATCTAGCCAGATATGGATTTATAAGTCCACTTGAGGAATTTTTCTTTCTTTTTTGTATTTTAATATTGTAAATCTAAAACCAGGAACATGGCTTCTTCTCCACTGTCGAGATTGACATTACAAATTTGCATGGGAGATGATAATGACTAGCTTCATCAAGTTTATCCAGGTCGTTATCATTAGATTTGTTGTTTTGTAGTCTCTGTCTTCGAGCTTGTTATAGTTGGCCTACGTCCACAATATTTAACCAGAGCAAACCACTGCTAGCCAAAAGTTTCTTATTTGACCAAGCTATGTTGGTATGTAGAGTGACGCATTATTTAATTTATTTAATATCTTATTATAAACTTTTTGTCTATAAAATAAAAAAACTTAATTCCTGAATTAATTCGACTGCCATCAGTCTCAGTGACGCTATCATCGCTGAAACTGTCTACGGGTAAACAAAGTTTAAATATAGCATCGAAAAGAGCACACAGCTATTTTACATTCGATCATTTCTGCTTCTCTATTGTGAAATTAACAAATTCCAAGACCGCTTACTTAATTGCCTTGAAATTATTTAAAGAACAAGGTACTACCAAAAAGTTAGAAGGAAGTCCGCCAAGCATGATGCCATAACATTATTTAATTTATCATCACGCTCCGGCACAAGTTACCGAGCCGAAATAGAATAATACGTGTGCCTATTACAAAATATAGAGCTACCTACGCGACGTGGTACAATGAGCGATGAGGCTGGTACCGGCGTACCCATTGTTGTGTACTGTGTAGTAAAATACCACAAGTAGGTATCTAAATGATATAGATAACATAACAGGGATTGCTCACACTAGAGCCTTAATCCCCGAATAACTTGAAATAAGACGTGACGCAAAATCCCTACCACCAAGTGTACCGACTTCTGCAGCCCCATACGACACCTTGGTCTACCGGCATGGGACTGGAGTCAATATTCTAAGTCATCCCAATACGGCCAAATAACCCATCATAATATCTTATGAACCCAACTAATTTCAACTGCTATATCCTAACGTTTCTTTTAATATCATTATTAAATTGCCTATGCGTTGTTGCTTATAGATAACAGGTTCGCGATAATCCTGGACTTGGAGATTTAGATTATTCCGTTATAAAAATTGAGCCTGGGAACCTTTATATACACATGTGTATCTATAACAGTGCTAAGTCCGAGGTGAACGGTCCCTAACCATTCGGTGTTCATGTGAGCCAGACACTCCTTACAAGGAAGCTTGCAACACAGCTTCGATGTATCAGTAAACGTGAGCGATGTGACATCTACCAAAGCCACTTTATAGGTTTGGTCCGAACACTGAAGTCCACTTTTTATACTTAATACTCTTTCGTAACGTTTTAAGTTCTTTTTCGATTTTTTTTTATAAAAATCACGAAGAAAACACTAGAAAATGTTTGGAGTAAACTCACCTGCAAGGAAGCAAAATAAAACACATTTCAGTGTTATGAGATTCTTGTTAATGAGTGCCTTCATTTTGATTCTGGTACAATTTCACAATAGTTCAATCAAGTAGATCCAAGTATCGACATCCTGATTCTGAAATTAAAGAATAGTTTTGTTAAAATTTTATGTCGATTTTAGAAAGATGTACGTAGGACTGTGGCAGAAATAGGTAGGTATATAGCTAATTTAAATAACTCTGTTACGTCATTATCCTTGCGCTTGAAACTGTTCAACAATTAATAACCAATTACGCTCGGCGTATTGTCGCTGGGGAGGCGAATTAATAAATGTTCAGTGCCACTTTAAATTTACTTTTTAACAAATGTACATAGAGGATTCATATACAATATTCTAGGTTTTACAATCTTGTCATGAAGAATTCTACTAAGAAACCTACCACCTAATCTAATGGTTACAGGATACTTAGCACTTATAAACACGTACCTACTATTAGGTGGCTAGTATATTTTATAATAATAATATTGAATAGGATGGCAGATAAATAAATATTATAATCGTTTTGTTGGCAGATCTGTAAATCTGCAGGTTTTTGCATTTGCAGTTACTTATAGGTATATAGGTAAGTACTTCAAAAATGAACCTATTTATAAAGAAATGATTCCATTACCAAGCACGATTTGCTAATCGGGGCCACGGCCATGTAAACTCGCCCACGTGCGACAGTCATTTGTTAATGTTAATTTACAGGAGTGTACTGATCGTAAAAATAGTTGATGTAAAATGACGTGAGGTTCTATTATGATCTCATGACTTCCACCACAATACCCGGAGGTTATTGTATATGAATGATCGTTGCTAAATCTGCTTCACTAAATACATTTTACGGGCCTAAAAATTAAGAGCAAAATTAAATTGCAAAACACATAATTTTTAGTAGTTGTACAGTAGCTACAAGTACTATCATAATGGCATTATACTTGAATAGTTCTTACACATTTCCTGAGTCATGGCCGCTGCTTGAGATTACTTTTTTTAGGCAATACAACTGTCGGCAGTTGTTTTTATACTTATAAGTGACTTGGTGCGGACGTAGCGATGGCGACGGCAGTTTGAAAGGGTATCGCTAACTTATCTGGGTTACGTTAATAAAATTATACGAGCGTTGTCCTAAGCTTTCTCACGAAAGTTCTTACTTAGTTTAGGACAGAGGATATAATCATATTGATTATTATTATTTATTTAATAGTTATTTATCATTAATTAGCATTAAAAGGAAGATAAGCAATTTTGATTTTCACTTTAGGCTATTTTTCTCGTGTACGAAAGATGTTTCGTTAACAATATCTTCTGTACTTATAAGTACGTATTTGGTACTGTAATTAGATTTGTACAAGGATAATCGTATTCGGATTTCGAATGATAGTCAAGCATAATAAAATAATTCTACATGTAACCTATATCTCAGTGTGCTACATTTTGTTTGTTAAATTGAGCGATCGGGGTTTTGGCCTTTGGGTGCAGTCGGTAACGTAGGTATAATTATATTTCATGGTTTGCTATTAGAAATATCGTTGAACCCTAAAAACGTATTGTCCCTAAAGGTCATTGTAAAAAATCATACTTATTCTTGTTTTATGCTAAATATTTAACCTTTTAACAAATCAATTTTCAAAAATTATTTTATAGCGCTCCTTTACAAAATGTGTATAATGAACTTCTGTACAATACATCTTATTTCTAGGTCCAACGGTAAAAATTGTACATTGTCTGTCAGTAATAATCATATTAATTAAATACATTGAAAACAATAAACATAAATGTAACTTTTTGAATGGTTACATACAACACAGAGATGAAGAGCGGAAACGACGTAGAGATGTTTTGCCAACAACAATTTGTGATTTATTTATTTCCATGAAAGTTTCCGCTCCACTTTAGTGGCTACATCAGACGGAAACGTTTAATATTTCCTGATCACTAAGGTGGCACCGACACAAAGTGAATGTAATGCAGAATGCATCTAAATGTTAATTATAAATCGGTGCCCCTTTATATAGATAAAAATTGGTTTTTGGTTTTCTAACATTTTAAGCGTTTATACGCTACATTTATCGATAGGTATGTGGAAAGTTTATTATTTGGCTCTATTGAATTTAAAACTTAAATTAAAATAATAATGAAAAATCCATATATTTTTGTTATTAGCGCTCGTATTATTGTATCAGGGACTCAGGAAATACTCCCTTTTACATCTGCTGACTAATGTAGTTGGTACAAGTGACAATCAACACGCGCTGACAAAGCTGTGCTGACCACATCAACGATGTAATACCTAATGTTTATGCTCACTTCTCGTAGCTTAGTCATTCCTATTGAATGAATTATATCATTTGAATAGTTTATTAATACTTACAAAGACGGCCATGTGCCTACGTATAAAATTGTATTTGTGAATAATGTGCGGTTTTCCAGAATACACAAGTCATGGCTGTGGGCAAACATAAAGCTCTCGGTAGATATCTACTTATTTATACGATTAAGACTGATAGCGGCGACTGTACTTTTACAGTTAGTATATACTGAGCTTTGAGAGTAGGTACTTTTAAAATACAGTAATGTGGAAAACTGTGGGGCTAGGTAAACTGTTGAAATATTTTCATCTATATAATGACCATATACTATAACAATTTTAAGTAAGTATATTAAAATTTAAGGTCAGATCACCGCCTTGTACGAAACGCAAAGGAAACAGCCAAAGAGTCGGGGAAAATGTTATTCAATTTGTTGAACATATGTACATTAATGATAAAATGTCAGCGAAGCAAGTGATAAATTGATACGTAATAAACACGTAACTTTGAATATTAGCTACGTTTACAGGATTCCCAGGCACTAGCGTTGAGGGCAGTACTTTGCTTTAATTTTTACTATACCTCGCTCTTGTTTAATTACTTATTCTTTTTATTGCTATTTCTTACATCCACCGAATCTTTTTATTGCTTTCCGCTAACGTATAGCCCCTATCTATCCTATATCTACCCAACATATTGTAAAAAAAATATTATTTTGATTTCTTCATTTAATTCCAGTACTTTTATTTTCAGTATACCTGACCCCTAGACTATATTCCATTTCTTATTATTCTAAATTTAATTTAAAGATTTTTTTACGATAAGTTTTGCATAATTTCTAATTTAAAAATTCTAATACAGGTTTTGCATATTATGTCCTTACTACGGTATGCAATAAAGCGTATCATTCTTATTTAATTTTTATGCAATATAAGCTAGGATATTTAATCGGTTGTAATTTACGAAATTAATGTTTAATATAGAACCGTTTGATTGCAATCTTTGCTACAATACACTGGGTACAGTGACCGTAGCTATAATAAACGGGTTTTAAGACGCGAACATTTGGAGTCGTCAACTGGAGTAGGATCGCCGGGAGTGTGCGATGTCGTCACCGCTATAATCGGCGAAGGTCTGTCGGCGACGCGTGACCAACGAGCGACGCGCGCATTCGATGCTTATGACGCTTCATTCACACTACTCTCACAATCATTTTTTACACGCGATCACCAAACTTTTGCCGAATCACGTAATTATTTTAACAACATTTTTATTTCACTAATGAACTTGATAACAGCCATTCGTGTGTAATGTATCTATCTAATGTGTAAAAGATAAAATCCTTATTTATTATAGGTAGTAAGAAAAAATAAACATTGAATAAATAGGTATGATAACAAACATATTCGGTCAATGGTATAGGATGAATCAACAAAGTTTAAATCTGCATGAACAAGTAGCGCAAGCATTGTCGGCATTCGACCGAACGTGTCTTGATCGTGGATGAACAAATGTCCATCTTAATGAGATTTCACAAGTTGGAAATGATTACACAATTGAGTATGCGAGTTAAATAATTTATTGATAAAGTTCCCATTGCTTAGTTAGGTACCTACAATTAGAGCGAAGTACAAAATTTTGCTGAATAACAAAGCCACAGAAGTTCACAGAACGTAAATAAGTATTACGCGACTCCCTACAGTAAGTACCTACGATAGATAGGAAGGTAGATAGATACGGTATTCTCTTAATTAAGAATAAATAAAAGAGGAACAATCCTTGCAGTAACATTGAGAACCATTAATAAAAGACCAAGAATCCAAAAGTTTTGGACCGCAAAAAACGACCACAAGGTCAATATTAATTAAATTTTCCCGTGGTCTCAGTGAATTTTGAAATGTTAACAATATTGATAACACTTGTTATTAGGAATACAAATAATAGTCGTCAATTGTGTTGATTTAAGATACTGTAGTCTCTTGCAGAAAAATAAAGTTTTAAGCATTAAGCTCAAACAAGTATGTGTCGTAGTACCTACCTACACATTATGAACTACTTATTTATTATGGTTGGCAAATCTTTAAACCGATAAAAAGATCTCTCGTCGCACTGCCTCATAACTTCATTATTCGTTACGCTCCGAGCAACTAGACCGGTAATGTCTTTCTCCGGCATAAACTGTGGTCTTTGGTATGTCTTTCTCCAACTCTTAAAGTAAATGTACGAGATTGGAACATGATAAGATGTTATTAATTCTCAATTGTAATTTGAGAAAATTCCATGCTGGTATTTAAATTCTGCAGTTTAATTTTATGTATGTATATCTGCCGTACATCGCCAAAGCGGACTTTTATCCATAAAAATACTCTGTCTTATTCTTGTATACCATGTTTATATCTTTAGTAACTCTGCTTATACATGTTGTATGTATGTATGTCTTTACATAAAACCAGTTGGCCGTAAGAGGCAGGTACGAAAAAATCGATCAAAAGACCTTGAAATGGAACTAAAGAACAAAATCCTTGCGCTGAGAATTATCCGAAAAAATCAAATGCAAAACATATTTTTTTACTATAAACGACAATTTCACCAATTTGAGGCGTCTTTGTAACGATAGGAGTGGAGTGCAGAGGAACAATATTAGCATAATTGGAGGTCGGCGGCGGTGGCGGAACCGGTTACTGCTTCGAGCATGCCATGGTATTACGTCATAGCTGACATCATCAATACATGTTGCCGCGAAATGTTATTCTAAATGTCCCTTATTAAATTTCTGACAACAAACCACATGTCTTGACATAATATCAACAGGATCGGTCTGGTTGGAAAGGTTACCCACCTCTTGATATAGAGCGACGGAAATAAACGAGATAGAATCGCTGAGATGTCTCCGCTCCGAAGTGACTTGTGATAATTACAAATTCATGTATGTTTATTAGCGTAAATTTCTGAATGTTAAAGCAAAATTATAAGTCCGTCTTCTACATAAATATCCTATTAAATACTAACGGACCCGGCGACTTCACTTCGCCTAACATTCAATGAATGATAAACTTATTTAACTTAACCTAACATTTTTTAACGATATTTTTTTAATTAACGAATATCATATTTTAATACTCATTATTCTATTCCCGACGAAGATAAATCCAAAAACACAAAAATTGGTCCAGCCGGTCTTGAGTTTTAAATGGTAATTAACACGATTTTGTATTATAATATAGCTATGTACAATTATTGTATTTGTACGTGCAAGGGTTAAGTTTCCAAGACCCATTAATAACAAATTTTATAAAAATAAAAAATAAATTAGCAAAAGTGAAATTTGTATTTTGGAAATGATCTAACACACGGTTATAGTTGATAGTCCGCCGCCGCGCCGGTTTCTGAAATTGGGTTGCTGAAGGCATGATTATCCCATTTGATATACAAAAACAAAAGCATTGATACATTTTTTAGTTGCGGATGCCGATAGAGCAAGCAATTACATTGGAACGTAGTTCGACGCAAGCACTAGTTTTTGCAAAATTAAATATGTATCGCCATATAATAAATTGTCAAGGCACCACTCTACCACTAATGCCGAGTTAGGTGTGGCACCGCTTTGTAAATAACTTTAACAATATCTGTCAACACGAAACTGTTTTTAGGTCAGCCGGCACACCTATATAAGCAACACGGCAGGCGGCATCCCAGTGCCACACCGATGGACACCCTTCCCACCCCCGGTTCTAATACACCCAACGCCCCTACCTTGCCATTAATCTTTAAACCAATATGAAAAAACCGTTAGTGTACAGCGAAGCATAAAAAGAATAACATCGTATTTAATGTGATAATAATTGCTGATACCTATTTCTTAGTTAAAAATTTCAATAATATATATTTTTTTTTAAAGCCAAATCATAAGAAAACGTACGTTACGTTAAAAAGTACGTTACAAACCTATCGATAATGTTTCTTAGTTTTATTCAAAGGATGTTTAGTTTAGTATGTTTTTAACACCTCGTATGTGTCGAGCTACTAGTACTCAATGCACCAGGCTGCAATAAGGATTAAAGGTCATGTACTTTTGCGCAATAAATTCTCTTGTTTTCATCTAGTCATTATTGGAATAACATTACTTAACAAACAACGATTAATCAGCATTACGTGACTATAACTGCATAATCTCACAGCGTACATTAAACAAGAATGTCCAATCAACACTTTATTTTTCCATCATCAAAATTATATCTTTTAGGGTCCCCTAGTCTAGGCTTTATAATTTCGCCATGCCTATCCGTTTGCCCGCGACTTAGCTCATACTCTATCTTGGTTGGTACTAGAGAGTTGTAACTTGCCTTCAGTATTTGTCATGTCGACAAAATGATAAAATAAAATTTAGATCTCATACTCATAAGGGATTCATTATTTTTTCCGTCTATCTATCTATCTTATACTAATATATAAAGCTGAAGAGTTTGTTTGTTTGTTTGATTGTTTGAACGGGCTAATCTCAGGAA
>DWJN01006531.1:0-10624 GCA_018248895.1 Carystus phorcus | reverse complement strand
GATTAGCCCGTTCAAACAATCAAACAAACAAACAAACTCTTCAGCTTTATATATTAGTATAAGATATAAGATAAATATGAAAAACTTGATATTATGCTAAATATACACAACCCACGTGATGTATACGATCACTTAAAAAAATGGAACAAAAATATAGCAAAAGATTATTTTTATTAAAAGCGATAAACGTCTTTTATTGCGCTCGCTGAATCACATCACTTCAAATATGTCTCGTAGGCATGCGTATCTACTTGAAGCTTCCTCCAATTCTCGTTTCATTTTGGAGATTATATTATTAAAATTCATAAACACAGTTGTTATTTGCTTACATTACGATATAAAGTATTTATGTTAAATTCTTTATTAAAATGGAAAAAAATAAAATACGTCCAATAAAAAGTTACAATGTGTTGTGCTAACATGAGTAAAATAAATATGAGTTAAGATTGAAATGTTTACAAAATGTTGTTCAGTAAACAAAGAAGTTGTGTCATTGTGGTCGCATATCTCGGTCGGTAGAGGCTTGTTTATGTGGCAATTGGCGTCGCAATGAACTGGCACACTGGCGAGACCAAGTTCGCGGCAAAGGCGTTCCGTGTTGAGTAACAAATTGAAGCATCGTGTTGGCAACTCGCAAATAATCATACATAAGGTACCTTAGGTAAGTTTGAACTAAATCCCAACGCTGAAAGTTCATCCAAGTCGACTCTGATAGTAATTCACTTTGGAATTGCGGTCAAGATACAAATGAACATTGCACAAATTGCTACACTTTATACGCTGGCCACGTTCATTTTGTACCAAATAATATTTTGTTGCTAGACTTTTATTATTGCTCAGCCGTACAATAACTATCGTGTAATATTGTTAAAGCCCTGAAATTTACGGGGTGAATCGCTGTTAATAATAGTAAACGAGCGTAAAATGCGTATTAATTATGCTATCGAGATTTTAAAACAGCGAAGCAAATCAGGATCGTATAATTATGAATCGGTAATGTTGGTTTTATAAATAAAATTGGGTAAATAAAGAATTAATAGGGTATTGTTTATTCCTACAAATATATAAGAAACAGCTCTGAATCGTTCGTACAGGTTTCACAAAATCCAATAATACCTTTTGAATATTCCGGGACTCATCCAGCAAAAAGCTAATCCGCTGAATAATGGGGTTATAGATATCAATGCTGAAGCAGGCATGGCGAAAAAATATGTCGATTGTCCGACGCAGAGCCACTTTTGTTATTAATAACGGTTTATAAATAATGAATCTAGCCTTTTGTCGTCTGCTTAATTGGTTTTTGCGCCAAATTGTTATGAAAAATATGAGTACGTGCTAAATTCTAAAAGAACTCACAATTTAATTCCTTCTTTTTATGGGCTCCTAGTTAAATGGTTTTATAGTATGATGAAACTCATATAAAATTTTCATTTCTTTCTTATTACGTTCTGTATTCTTTAAAATTATTTAGAATTTTCTAAAACTGAACACAATTTTTTTATTTTCGTAAGATTATTTATGGCGGTGTGACAAATGTGTGCGAAGAGTAGCTTTAGCAGGTGGAAACAGTGTACTACAGTTCATTGCATATGCATCATATTAGTCAATCAATGTGTTTTTTATGCGCTTGACCATACCATGCATACATTAAAGTACTTTCGAATGTATAAATGTTTTCTTTTCAATATTTTAATACTTGTGCGTCCGTGCCTATAAAAATGTGAAGTTTTGAATATTCATTATAATAAAATTATCTATCGTTTTTCATATATTTATATATACGAGGATAAAAATTATGTTGCCTGTGTGTTTATTTGTTCGTTACGGACTCTGAAATGCTAAGGGTTAAGCACTGATGTCTTTGGCAATTTTGTTCAGATTTCTGTAAAAAAAAGGTTTTGGTACCAAAATTATCTCGATCGGAAAATGGTTGATATACATTGACTTTTCTTTAATTTTGATTTTTTATTATCTAGACCCTGTCTAACTAACATAGTATTATTTCAAACTTCAATAAATAAAATATTGTTGTTAATTTTTCATATATCCAGCACCAAGAATTTGGTTAAAGGAAAATATTTGGAATTGGCGAAAATCGGAAGCGGATCAAAATTGAAAAATGTTACTCATATACTCACAATATTTTAGTGTGTTAAAAATATCATCCTTGCTTTATATCAAAGGTATACATTTTTATTGAAAAATAATTACTTTACCACTTTGTTGCCTAGATAAAAAAGTATAGATTCCAAAAAGGAGTTGATCATTTAATATACGGATTAAAAAAAATATCGTATGAGAGCGACCTAAGATTGTTCGAAATGAACGAGAGGTAAAAATTCCTCAAAGCGTATTGTCGTAACATTGATAAACTAAAAGCAGGTCTCCTTAATTATTATTAATGGTCTGGAGATCAGAGAGCCAACCAGATCTTCAATTACCCAAAAAGTAGTTCATAGAATAAAGTCATAAAACGGATCCAATTTTGTAAAATTTTGTAAAGTAATTGCGTGTATCTACATCATTATCTCAATTTTCGGTACGAAGCTCTTGCGGAATATCTCTCATAACATACTTTACTGAAGTACGTTGAGCTTGTTATAAACGGCCTCTTGGAACACGTAAATGCATTGCGACTCGGAGTATGTCTCAGTATAATCTAGTAAGCGATTGATGTTCAACTTGCGGTGGGTTTCTATTACTTATTTATCCATAACCTGTCATAACCTAAACGGTTGAATTGATTTTGATGATTTTTTTTGTGTAATTTGAATGGATTCTCAATGGACACTCAATATTTTAATTGTAGCGGGTACTCACGACTTTTGCTTTTTCAGAAAATTCTTAACAAAGTTGCTATAGACATCAATGTTCTATCACCTCTCCTCTCCGTTTCAGAGATTATAAAGGAAAAATAAACAAAAAAATGATTTATATATGTAATTGAATAACAAACTCATATTTATATATTATATATTCCGTACTATTATGTATAACCTTCTATCATCTACCTGGTAGTTTATAAATTCCTTGTTAAATGTGGTTGCGTGGTTTGGACTGAAAAAGTTTTGGACAATATACGTAGCTTGCTTTTTTTATTTAAATGTTTTTAAAGGACAAAATGTGGTAGTCTGTCTAGATCTGGGAAGGAAGATGGTGTTATAAAATAGAGCATCAAGCTCAAGATTTTGGGTCACCCTTGCGCATTGTCGTATGACGTTTCTGCGGTTGACGAGTACAGGACGCTTTCTATGGAGTTTCTTTTGCAGTTTTTGAAACTGCTGAACGCATCTATGCATCTCCAGTATGAAAATCCATTCATATACACAACAACATCTTTTGCCATGGTAATACGTTGCGGGAAAGACGGTTATTTAGTTAAAGCAAAAGTTACTTGTGACTCCACGTAACTACTTTAGTTTTTGTTTTTTGGAGCAATTGTTTCTTTCTTTTTTATGATGTTAATTTACAGTTTTTTAATCCAGCGGTATATCGTGTCAACTGTATAACTTACAAATTTTTGTTTTTTTTTTTATAATTTTAATATTTAAAGGTTGAATTTTTAAGAGGGTGTGTATATTTGATTTTAGCATATCTAACAATTTCAAAAGGCTTATCTTACTGGAAAGTTGGTGCTTTATTATATCTGGCGTTAGTTTGAAAACTCTCCTGGGAGATAATCCTTCGTGTTTCTGTCCCGTAATACTTATCTTAGAAAAATAGAAGATAGTTGAACCCGCATTCATGGTCTGAAGGGATAAGGATAGTCAGGGACATAAAAGAGGCTATTTTATCGATGGCGATTCAACCTTGTATTTTTACATAAACAAACATACGACCTCTAAAATGTTGAACCTTTCTGAATAAATGATTCAAGATATGAAAGCCCTCTATATTTTTTTTAATCACATGAATAGTCAATTCGAATAGTAAGTATAACAAAATGCGATTTTTGAGGTATATTTTGTACCAATATTATATTTTTATTTAACGACGAGTCAACAAATGGAAAGTTGTAACCGGGGCTCAGGACGCCAGCAATACCTCATCACCAACATCGCTGATACGTTATCACCTAAGAAAAATTTAATGACACATAGCGAACTATATTACATTGATAAATGTATAAGTTTTAAAGACTTCTAAAAAGACTCAATTATAACATTCAGTCGATTACAGAATCAACCTCAATCATGAGATAATAAGCGCTTTATCGCAGGTTTCTCGATGTAATCGTAATTTGGTTTCGATACCTACAAAGAGTAGACTAACTAAAAATCTCTTTTATGAAAAAAAATACTCACCCTCGTTACTTTTGTGAAACATAATTCTTAAGTTTGCAAGAACCAAAAGAAATAATTTATTACTTTTTAGGCGTTCTATAAATTTTATGTTTACCCCATTATTATTGCAATCATTTCTTCTAGTTCTTATATAGTCATAGTGGGACGTTGACTCATGTCACAGACAAATACAAGTTTCTTTTAATCGCTGTATCGCATAGCAACATTCCTTTTAATGTAATTATTCTCAAAAAGGTGCTGGAACTGAAGGTTTATAGATCTATAAAGATATGTATAAATAGTCTAAGAGAATAAAGTTACAGCTGTATTGCCTTATATTTCTCAACTGCTGTTCTATAAGTCTATAGAAATGAAAAGCGTAGAATTATGTTTTTCCTAATATAAAATCATTTATAAAACTCATTAAGTTGAATAATGAAATCTTAAACAATGAACAATCAACAGTATTTTTCGGGATAACTTGAACAATAGGTTCCTGTAGGACATCCATACAACGGCTCTTGATTGCTTGCTCTTATAAGAAAAATTAAACAATTAACTTACGTTGAAACAGATGACTGCTATATTTTGCCTACTTTCATTGCATTATGCAATATGGAAGTTTGTTGGCTTCAACCCTTTAATGCCCACTGTAGGGCACGCATCAATCCTCATTACTGAGGAGCATGCTCTACCACGCTGCTTCAATGCGGATTGGTGGTGGGGTTAGTGGCCAACACAAACGTCGGAAGGTTTTATGCTGCCCGTTATATTTACGATACGGTAAAGATTTAAATATATACAGTTTTAGATAAACAAAAAAAATCTTCGAAGGATGCAAATTTATAATGTTTTCGTCAAATATTCAATACTGATTATAGTTGAATTCCGACCACTAAGAGAGTATACGATTGCACGACATTCGACAGTTATGTCGAAAAGTTCTAAGGTCAAATACGGACAACGTTTACTAGTTATTTGGTCTAACATATTTCAAAAGAAAACTATTTTGTACGCAATTACATCCATTGACTTGATAAACCTAACCTAATGCTCTAAACGTATCCGATTCCAGTTGTTGTCAGTGTAGAAGAGGTAGTCCTCTTATACAAATGAGCTTGTTTTGTGCGTCGTAATGAATTCCCGCCCACATCATAACTCATAAATTGTCCTCTATACAAGTGGACCTCTTTTGGATACTAGAGATAATTTTCTGCGTTTGTTATTCTTAAAACACACAGTTTGTGTAATGTATAAGAACGACATACTTCATAACTTTCTTACTAGGATTTGGATGATGATTTTTCTATTCGAGAATTGGTTATCATATGATCCCATTTAAATTTGAGCAACATCTGACGACTAGTTTTTAAGTTTTCAATAATAAGGCGCATTTACTTTATGTTTATACCTTCGAAATCGTAATATTTAATTTAATTGAAGTTGGTTTTTACAATACAAAGAATACAAAGATAAATAAAATAATAATAATACCAGTTACAATTAAAATGTTGAGGGTCCAAAATGAAAAAGTATAATCTTAAAGTTTTAATAATTTTCATGTTTATTCGTTGTGTATTTGTTGCAGTTAGGTGGGACGAAAACCGGTCGACTTATTTATTATTACTAATACAGATCATACTAGCCTTATTTGTTGACCCGAACACTGTATGATATGGAGAAACAGCTGGCTTGGAGCCAAGAAAGAACGGTCCTTAAGAGACCCTATGACTAGCCTCCTATAGCCCAGAGCTTCAGAAAAAAAAACGTACAATCACACTTTACACCAGTATACAGGTTAACGTACGTACGGGGTTAATTGCTTACCATCGATTTATTTATCTGTGACAAATTACACCCATTATTTCAGTTTAGTGTATACGATAAATTGCTTATTTGACAGTTACTTTAATGTGTTCATAGATAGAAGTAATAAAAGTTGGTTAAATGATTATCGTACTATCAAGGAAAAATGTTCCTTATTGTGTATGTATTGAGGGGTTAATTTTGTTTCCTGCGCAGAATTAAGTACGAGTTGTTTTATTGTATCTAGGCTTAACAAATTATAATTATATACTTTCATTACTCAAAATGCACCATTATATTTCATACTAGCTTAAATGAAATATTTTATACTATACTGAGTATGAGACCCGTTAAAGATTTCTTCTTTCGAAAAGACCATAACCGGTCATAAATCAGAAAAGACTTCTAATTAACTAGTATTATTAAATGTGTATACTGAATTTCATTGTTATTAAAATTAATACAATATGAAATGTAATATAAAACAAATAATTTTATTTTTCTTCCGAAATACCCATCATCATAATCAAGGTACTTAGTAAATTAATTTTGTTTTCAACAAAATTTTAGGACTAATATACGGGGATTGTATATAAAAAAGGAGAAACCAATTTATTGTTTCATATAAAAAAGTAGAAACCAATCCCACGTTATAGAATATTGAGACATGTGCCAGACAAATTATTTGTTTTCCATAAATATCGAGCTGGTAAATGTCATCGATGGAATTAAGGAACAAAAGGGGTCACAGATGCGTTGCTGTATAAGAAAGTAAAATTATAGAGCAGAAAAAAATACTGACTTGCAACTCGAAGCCGGAATATAAGTTGTTTATTGTTTAGCTAACCAGGTAAGCTTTGTATCGACAAATTTAATCTTAAATTAAAAATGTAACATATTTGTCTATTGATACTCCGTAAGCAATTACTCAATGAAGCAAGTAATGTAAAAGTATGTACAAAACGTACCTTCAGAAAAATTTTTGGTTAATAGTGTTAAGTGTTTAAAAACGCTTAAAGCTTGATAGTTTATTGTTATTATTATTATCTGAATTGTAAATGATCGACCGAGTTAAGCAACTGTGGACGCGGGCGATATTTCAATCTGTGATAACAACATTTCTCGAGCACTTCCGTACATCAAAGTGTATGTTAACGTACCAATTTCGCTAATTATCGTAACGTAGCAAACGATAATCTAAGATGAAGACTCTCGGGCAGAATAATATTTAGCTCTTAACTGCAATGAAGCAATCTGTTAGGGTACAACCTTAATTAAAAGAAAGTACTCGTATACTGTAGGATGCCTCTATTAGGTTAAACCACATTTGAGTGAGAAGTAGGTAGTCTGTTGTTCAAGATTTATTAAAGAATACATTCAAATATATTACCATAATATAACAGACCCGAGGGATCCATTGCTGATCAATATGGACCTAATGAACCCGATTACTGATTGATTTTACATAAAGGTATTTCACAGTTGAGTAGAGATTGACATAGATTAGAACCTGTTAGAGAGTAATTAACATTAGAATTACGTTTGAGTAGACGATCAACACGGTTGTGCTAACCAGGTTGTACTCTGTGCATGCTCAGTGACTTTTTAGTAGCCGGGACTAGGTGCCGTTATGGTCCATTGGTCACCACAATGCATCTTGAACCAATAAATTAAACGTCAAAGATGAATGAAGCCCTTTACACTCCAATGACACGTGGTAAAAACTATTAAATTTATTACTTAACTTAGTAAATACTTAAATTAAATGTGTCAGCATTACAATAAAATTTTCGTAAAGTAATAGTTTCGATAAATAAGTAAATATATATATAGTCTACAAAACAGATGGTTCCTCCATATTTGTAACCACATAAATTTTATGCGGCTGATAGGGGGTTGTAAGAAAGCGGAAACAAACAACCGCCGTTAGCAAAAACTGTTACATAAATGTCTCCCGCAGAATACCGAATTATTCAAAAATATTTCGACCTTCTAATGAAAGAACTTTTCGAAAGTTTGGTTTATTGGCGGTAAACATGTGAAGAAAATATGCGACAACGTTTATTCTAACCACAAAATAAAGTTGAAAGTTGCGACATAACTTTTTGTGTTATCTTTATTGGGATATTTTTTCAAGGACTTAAAGTATAAGATGCTCGCACAAATTGAGTAAACTTACCGTCGGAAGACGTGACGGCACTGCTAATTACAAAAAATAATAAAGACGTCAAGCCCGACGCAACTCTTAGATAATTCATATTGTTCAAAGTGTTTAGCCAATCGACATGGTAATCTGGCAAACTTTACCGCCTATAACTGGCATGTCAACAAAAGTGTT
The DNA here is from genome assembly GCA_018248895.1 of Carystus phorcus. Classification (NCBI taxonomy): domain Eukaryota; kingdom Metazoa; phylum Arthropoda; class Insecta; order Lepidoptera; family Hesperiidae; genus Carystus; species Carystus phorcus. The sequence continues at coordinate 2,197 of DWJN01006531.1, read as the reverse complement.
GTTAAGAGTTTGCCGTTCCGGCAACGAAGTTCGCTCATTGATTCGTCGGTTCGGCGTAGGAATCGGTTCGATTAAATATTCATTGGGCGGTTGTGGGTTGAGCGGGCGCCAGTTCGTGGTCGCGGTTGACGATCGTAGCGCGGCGTAGCGGGGCGCGTAGCTGCGGCCTCGGGGCGCTCCGACTGCGTACTGCTACGGATCCGCGCCGCTTTGTCTACGAGACTACGGGAGTTCTACGCTTGTGGCGCTTGCGTAGCTCCGCCTCGCGTTCGGATGAAAGGACGGAACATTGCCAGTATTTGTAACAGTTTGCGTCAAATTGATATAAATGGAGACGGTTTTAATAAAGTGTAATTGACTTTTGCCGACTTTGCGTCGCATTAATTTCGGCCACGCTAAGACGCCTCGGGCAGGTGCGCCGTTAAATAATACCAGAGAAACTTGGCTTTTTGGTATGAATAATCTTCAATTTAAATGAATGTTAATTATGACGAGATTTTAAGTTAAGTAGGTATCGCGAAGATTAACGTTAAGTTACAAATTTTAATGGTCTTTTTAAAAGACTAGAAAAAAATACATAAAATGTAAGAAATTACATTCTTGGTGAAAATATTTAAATAATATTATTGACATTCCTGAGCTACTTAACCATTTTATATTTTACGTCATCCAATACTCTTACAAAGAATATAGAACTTACCTAGGGAATCACTCACTAATATTAAGGTTGCCCAATTTATTATGAGAATTCTGAAGCAAAGATAACATAGGGATGTATAGCAAAGTTAATTTTTCTAAAATATTATTATGTCTATACCCATGTAGTATATCACATAATAATAAAGATAACAATTTAACATTAAAATGTTAACAATTTATCACAAATTTGCTGCTTTTGAAATGAAGTTGCTTTTAACCAGTTAGAGACATTAAATTTGACGTCTGACGTTTGGAGTTAGGCGTTAAATTATAATTCAAAAAGCAATTTTTGTGGAAAACTTAAAGTACATACATATAAATTATTTCATAAACTTTAAATGGTGATAAATAAATACCTATGCGTGAGATAATAAATTTATACTAAAATTTCTTTGTATTATGTATCATATCAGCTTGTTTATATTTTGCTCTTCGAAATTATACGGTAGGCGGGAATGCAGTGCGTTTAGTATTACTGAAAAGAGCAAAATAGGCAATTATTTATAATAATAACTACGAGGGCAACTTCTTCGCTTGTATTTTCGTTCTTTCTAACCTAACCTAATTTTATTTCTATAAATGCAAATTTGTTTCCTTGACAACGGTTAGTAATATATAAATACATTTTTTACGTAAAAACGGATTATGATGGTCATGATACTTGCCTAGATCACTTTTAAGACGGTCTAATTTTTTTTTATTAAAATTGTTCAAACCGTATAGGAAGAGTTCAGTGACACAAACAGAAGAATTATATATAATAGACAAATGTTAATAGTTAGATAATTTTATTATGACTATAAAAACTCAGATATTCTGTAGACTTTGATCTTAATAACTTTTGAATCAGACACAATATTTACACAACGTTTAGAACAAAGTGAAGTGGTATTTTAGTTTATAGATTATTATCTTTTAATCCGAAGTATTCATCGTAGTCCATGTACATCTGTGTATGACATTTTCAAATCAAATTAACTTCGGTCGTAAAAGCAGACGTAACAAGAACAATATACTGCCTCGCGTGTATTTAGTGACCATAACTAAGTAACATAAACAAAAGCAATAGTTTCTATAAAATAAAATCGCATGAGTTTATCAAAAAGGAATTAAAAGTGTCAGTATCATATATTATACGAAAAACCTATTCTGACACGTGTTAATTAATAGATACCTTTGCGAAAGTATCGGTTCACGACAGTTACATAACTGGGGCTGGAGCGCTCAATTAATAAACACTGATTGATCGTATTGATTGCCCCGATTAATGTTACTCAGAAACTAAGGTAATTAGGGTTAAAAGTGAAACGTCAAATTCCTAAAACGGTTAATGAGTTTTAAAAGAAATAAATTATACAATTCTTGAAAAAGTTTTATTATTATGACAACAGTCTTGATGAATGTGTTTATAAAATACTAGGTGATCCAGCAAACTTTGTTTTGCCATATAAATTATTATATTAGAACTATTTTGATAACCATAAAAATGCTTATTGTG
>DWJN01006530.1:0-10624 GCA_018248895.1 Carystus phorcus | reverse complement strand
GGATGATTGACAGGAGGAGGTTGAAATTGTGATTCTTGGAGAATAGCAAAATTAAGTAATAGTAAATAGAAGTAGTGGTACCCAGGAAAGAGAATAAATATGTATGGATCAGTAGAGACGGTGTTTTATTACACTTGGCAGCTTTTTACATCGGCACTTTTAACCTCGATAGTTCCCAGTCAATGTCTGACGAGCAAATTGAGTATAAGAAAAAACCGTTTGCGCACACACACATACATGGTGTACTTCTTGCCCTGCACTCACACGTGCGTATATAACAAGTACACACAACGTCGTCGTGTCGGCAGTGGGTCAGTAACGCGTTGATGTCGTTTGTACGCGCCATGCCGGATTGTCGGTGCTACGGAGTTAAACGTTTGGCAATTAAGTCGTCTGTTTGATAATTAAGTTGTATGTGACGCTGTTTGTATTGTTTTTTTAATGCAACAAATGTTATTACTCTCTCTATTAAAAACTCGTTTCAATCAGATTAAAAAATAAGCGCTATAGATGGCGGTATGACATAATAAAATTCTAAATTTGTTCTCATCTGATACGACACGCGTAATGCAAACATGAATGAAATAATATTGAAGAGTTAAAAGTTGATATTTATGTACACAAAGTACATACTGAAGTAAAGTGGGAGTGGGTCAATAGTTGTATTATAAAAAGGTCCACCAAAAAAGGTCTGAAAAACCGAAATAGAACCCGAGATCCCTCGCTTTGCATTTGTTACTGCTAACAAGGCTCCAGTGTCGTCAATATTACAAGTATTACATTTTACCTGAATAAGTAGCTTGTAACTTAACCTTCCGGATTACATTAATAAGTTTCACCAGCATGAAACTGCATCACAGCTTACTTACGTAACTAGTAATTGATAAAAATATATGTATATTCATTAAATATATTACTAGAGTAAAATAATGTATTTATGAATGTGCTAGAAGCCAAGGAACATACAGTCCACCTGGTATTATGAGTTAAAAGGCCTGCGGCCTACTCACCGCACGATATGACTTCGATTATATTAGAGACTGAAATGGGTAGTTGTTGCATTAAACAAGTACACAAAGACACGTCTTCCAAAATAAAATGATGTTAAAAACATAAAAACAAATCAATCTAGCTATAGTTTATTTTGAGATATGAAAAAAAGTCAGGTCGAGGTCCTATACCAATTTGGCCATTGTTCTTAAACTAATTATAGTGTGTAATTCGTAGGGCCGGAGATCCAACCAATATGTCGAACGTGGAAAACAAAATGAAGACGCTTTTTTAAAGACCTCCTTATTATATTGTAATTCATTGTCACATTTTAGAATTATTGAAAACACCAAAACATATAGACGCTTAATGTTACGATAAAAATAACTTTCATTTTCAAAAAAAAACAGATGAAAACTGTATTAGAGGCATTGTGCGAAATGTAAAAGTTGTCAATTAGGTGATAAGTGAATTCATTGCTTTACAAACTTGGACCTTATATTAACGCAGAAATGGTTGTGTGGTCCCGCGTCAGTTTGGTCGGCCGTGAGTGACCTTTCTATTTGTCAAGTAAAAGTAATGTTACATTTCAAATGGTCGTATTGAGTTTTGACTCGTATACGAAACATAGCCGCCTTTGGTCATATTGTATGTCGAACTGAAGTGTGTGAAGTGTATTTTAGGCTGAAAAACATATTCCTCAATCAAACGTAACTCTTCAATGTTATTGAATTAGAGTTTCTTTAAATAAACTAATATCATTTTTTGTAGCTTCTTTAAAAATATTATACAACATTTCATAAGTGTAGTATTTATGTACATAGGTATAGTGTTCGTTTTGAGAAAGACGTAATACGAAGGAAGACCCTTTCAAATTGTTTTGTTTTTCGCTTTACGTTACATGTGATGTTCATTTTGAACCAATGAATCAATAATAAAAACATTTTTACCCTTCTCTTACTTCGTGCGTATCATACTCATAACTGATGAATGTCACTTAATTTATTGTCATGTTCAGCATATCTACGAATGAAAAAATATGTGGAGCAAATGTTTTTATGAAGAACAATTTAATTATAAAATATTTCTTTAAAAGCCAATAAAACCTGCGAATATAAACTCTACACTCACTTTTACCAACGACTCTATCGGCTGACCTTAGCCACGACACCTGCTTTACACCCAAACGTAGACTAATTGTAGCTTTTGTTTGAGGTGTTTGACCTGCCGCGTCACACGACCACCTCGTTAGTGCTGGTGGCTTGCAGTTTACAGAACCCTACTCTACATTTACATTTTATACTATCTTTTTATTCTTAATTTAAAGTTTTTCTTGCCAATGACTCTACTATTATCGTAGAATGAGCACAGCCTATAATTTTCTGAAATAAACAAAGTGAATAAGTTTTTATAACTGTATAAATATTGTTTAAAAGCTGTGCTTAGGATTTCCTTTCGGCGTTTCTTCTCCTCTTTATAAGGCACGCTTCCGAAACGGTGGTAGATGCAAAATATTTGTCATTCATAAGTGTATTTATAAATACCTACGTGAAGTAAATGATTTGAGTTTGAATCGACTATACATCGAGCAAAGCTCTGTGTTGTACACTGCATTAGTAGATAGCATTTATGTGACAGACATATGTACATATTTCTCGGATCATAGTTGATTGTGATTCCATTGATATTCCATTGCAGTATGTAAGGGTTATTGTTATTTATTACCAAATAGTTCCAGAGAGACATTTAGTTGTTACAAATAACTGAATAATAAATTAAAAAAAATTAAATTTGCTGTCACTACGAATACATACAGAACCATCTCGTCGCGAGCAAAGCTCGCGCACGGTTGATGAATTTTAGCGAGCGCTCGACTGAAATGACCTTACGACGCGCGCACCTGCCCGAGAGTTAATACCCAAACACGGGCTCGGGTAAGGTGATTGTTTCGGGTGCTTGACCGTACTGTATACAGCGTGTTTCAAATCTTGTATTACCCGTGGATGAGGGGTCTCCTAATGTCTGTTTCCGTGTACTACTCAAACTAAATTTTTAGGATACCCACAAATAAGTTGGTATTTGGTTGTTGGAACTCACTAGTTCTGAAAATTTTCGTCCATGATGTTAGATTTTTTTATTGGCCAGGTTATAATATCTTATCAGTCAGTCAGTTTTCTGCTTCACCGTCACAACGTTTTATCATCCAAAAACTCTATTTACGTTTTTTATTTTAGAATAAATTTGATATTTTTTACAGTAACCTTCAGATCTCGTTCAATCCTTTCCTTATAGTCAGACAAATTGATTAAGAGTCAATATTATTCAAAGTTTCAATAGTGCCACCGATTTTCAGATTAACAAAACAAAGATAACGTCCTTAGAATAACATTATACGGTACGTGACTGAACGCAAGTCATGCCATAACGGTCGTCGATTTTACAATTTCAATCATCCTGTAGTTTGTGGGAGTGTCATTACGTCACAATCGCGTCGATAAGAAACACGCGTAGTTTAAGGTCGCCGTGCGCTTATTGCAATACGTACTCTGCGACTTTGGAGTAGAGTCCAAATTAATTCGAGCTTTACATGCAACCGACATTGTCACGTCCGCAGTAAATAATCGATATCAATATTTTTAAATACAGTGTTTTGAATTATATTTGTCATATATGAAAGCATTTCCTTGTTTTATAAATTATAAAGAGGGTAGTGTTTTAATTGTGTGTTTTAGAAAGCACTTGTGTCATCGCTGACAGTTTTGAAGTTGTAATTATTTTGGCGCGTTTACAAAAATCTCAGTGCATTTAAGCAGGCTCTTACCACTGCTGTCGTTTAACGAGTTACTATTTGTTAGAATAATATAAATATTTTTATAATTACGTCAAAGACATGTAACTCTTACAAATAACATCTTTGTAATATATAATATTATTGTTACTTATGCCACTCATATTTACGTACACTTAAACGATGAATAAAGGCCACACGCAATGTAGTTGTTAACAATTGTTAGCAAAAAGCTTCACCTACAAGAATCTCATTACTATGATTATTTTTCGAAAGAAAGTAAATGAAATTATACACGCGAAACTACAATGTTACTGGTATTGATATTGGCAGCGATAACTACACATAATTAGATGATCCACCTGCTCATTATCTCACTATTGACATAACAAAATAGTAGAAGACCTAATATTGATCCTTGAACAACGCCTTTTTGTCCGTAGAACGTTAAGGTATTTCTGCGCCATTGTACCACATCACATACTTTGACCTTAACCTTTCAGCTTTATTGCCAAGAACTTGACTGAAATGAATCTCAACAATGAAATTGATTATCAAATCTTGGTGATTCTAAGATAATTTTAAATACAATCTTACCTCCAATTAATCTGGCGTTTCTTTTCTTCAAAAAAGTTTATACTATTATAAAAAAAACCAAGCCTGTTTTTTAACACCTACACTACGTTTGATTGTTACGTTAAGTTTCGTTGGTGTATTTTAATAAAAGTAATTTATTACTATATACAGAAAGACCGATATAGTTTACTATTTAAATTGACTAATTATCTTCGTACACGGCGCAATGTGCACAATTTTTACCGATAAATTCAGTAAACGATACGAGGTAGGCCTCATAAATAGCCTCAAGGTGCAGAAGTGCCTACGTTTTGATACTAAAGCGCCATTTCACTTTATTACAGTAAGGCGAAATTTTGTCTTTGTGACGACATAACATAAAAAATGGTAGCGACTGAGATATATTTGAGTCATGACAATTATTTATACGTTCGATAGTTTTATTCGTATACACGATCGCTTCACTGGATATCAAGGGAACAAAATAATTTTGTATTTAAACTCAATTTTCAATTCAAATAAATGCTGGGTCTTGGATTCGAAGCAGAAATTTAATGCTGAATTTAAATTTTGTACTTGGTTTGTGTGACTGTCTTACTTAAAACAAGTTTTATATTTGTTGTTATTTTATCTATCCATACATTTTGTCGGACAATTTAAAACTTTACCAGCGTTATCTAGACTATAATTTCATAGACTGGATCATAAATGTATCTATTTGATCATGTCGCGTCGCATATTAGTAGACCGATGGACATAAACAATAATGTAAGACTTCCACTACACGTAAATGGTCTGATAGCGGATCGCTATAAAACTGTATTATACGTAGATAAAACCGAGACCCACTGATAATAAATAACAAGTAATTTAATGGGTAAGTGAATAATAATATTATAGTGTACTTTAATTGAATACCATTTAAGTAAGTAACTATCAATATCGAACACTTTTCTTTTAAAGTTGATCGATAAATAATTTCCTTTGAACCTACTTCAACTTTGTTTGACTTATATTGTTATACATTTCTTACAGATAGGTATGAACAAGTTGAAGTGCACCTTTATCTAGTGAAGCAAATCTTTTAGGGGTACAAAAAAACCTGATGGTAGTTTTTGTTCCACAAAAGAACAGGATAACCAAATCGAATAACAATTGTAATAACTGTTAACTGACGAAGAGATAACAGTCGATTTAAAGTAGATAAAGAGAAGTAGCTAAGAGTTCTTTGACCCGCCTACCTATACCTATACCTACATTATAATTAGTACTGCCTATATAGTGGCATAAAGTTTTTGTGAAACAAATATAAGCGTTTAGTCCTTAGCCCCCGGGCAAATCTTTTAAGAACTTGTAAACGGATATACATAACTTCTGACCGTATGTATGTATGTGGGTTCTGTATTATCTATTCAGATGGACATAATATTTAATAAATCTTTCATGTTACTAATACTATTATTTATGTGTAACTAAATTTGTATTTTTCAATAATATTGTAACTTATTATATTATGTGTTCTTTGAATTTTGTTCTTGTAATTCAAATGAGAGTATATTTTTCTGAAAAAAAGAACAAGATGGTACTCAGGATGGTTGGCTAGCCTCCAAAAGGAAATCATTTTACAGGCTCAGATTATTGATATGTGGGTGAACTTGTTAGTAATAGTTGGTATAAATTATATCATGCAAGTATCTATTAATTGACTACATGAAAAAAGGAGTTTATGCGATAGACAAAAAATGTGTTTACAATCAAAATTTTATAATGAAAACGTTTAAATATCAGTTTCGAAAAATTGATCCTACACTTTTTCGTAGCTGTATCGAATGTTAAAGTATACCAAAATAATATGTGGTTAGAAAAAATACACAAAATTCTTAAAGATGTAAATGACAATATGGTAATAAGTTGTAATATTCAGGAAATTACTTTTGACATATTGCTTTGAATTACGTCAAAGAAATAAACCTTGTTACATGTATAGAAGTAAACTAGTTTTATTTTTATTTCGATTATATTTTTAGAAAACATTTTATTTACAACTCATGGACTTACCAAAGAACGGAATAAAAGAAAAAAGTACCTCAACTTAAATAGTTTAATACACAAATTGTCACCAGCCAGTCGCTGGACCACCAATACGTATGTAATCCAATAAACGAACCCCATTCGGACATTCCTCAAGGCCGCTACGTCACAGGTATCCCGGGGCACTGACCCGCGGTCCCGTTACAAGGTTCCCGGGCTATCCCATCAAAAAACAGGGTGCGATGACCGGCTCTTAGCGCTTTTTGTCCCGAAGGACTGGAATATATTGTTTGAGTATCGCCGCGTTTTTTTGGTTAGTGCTGTTATGAGCACGTAAAGTTCTTTCACACTGCCGAGTTAGAAAGGAAAAAGGACGTATGTCCTTTTTTAGAATGTTTACGATTAGGTATAAGGTTCAGAATGCTACTTACTACGAGTTCTAGGTTTAGTCTTTTTGAAAATAATAATAATTTCAATATGTTACCAACAATGTGATACAAAATATTCGCTGTAGGTGTTTACAAAATCCGTAAGGTAACCTAAACTAGTTATTAAAAAGTAAAAAAAGGGTCCATTATTATTGTTACTCGCCTGTAGTAGAATACAATTTTGTACCCTGTAGTAAACGATATTGTTTGCTATTATTGTTGTAAGTAAGTAATGAAGTGGATAATATAACAAATAATATCTTCTTCGACAACGGAGATCACCTTTGTATAGGTCCACGCTGGCTCTAGATGGAAAATTTCGTGTATTAGTGTTAATTATCACGGAACATTTCGTCATAGGGACTTCTGGATTTTTGAACATACATAGATTGTCATATTACGTTATCTTCAGTAAGGCTGTCATTGAAGGAATACTTAGTTAGATAATTCTATAACAAAGATTAATAGTATTTTTTGTCTATTGCTTATTCGTTCATGCAATATATACTAGGTACTGCAATATATACTTTTATAACTTATTTCAGCTAGGTTAGGCTGGAAAAAGACAAAGGAAAAGAAAACATGTACGTAAGCAATTACGGGCAAGATGTAAATTTAAATTTTTTTATGATATTTTACGACGAAGAAATTAGCGGTGAGTACAGAGGCTGTGCCTACCTGAGGTATGAATAACGACATGTACTGGCTAAACCTTTATGTTTTAAGTTAAGAAAAAGCTCTAGAAAGTAGTTGAAATACTTGTTTATATTGAAAGCTCGAAATGTATCCTGTAGTCACTAAAGTGAATTTTCAAATGTATCCTTCGTTTAGATTTGATTTGAATGAATTTACATAAGATATCAAACAATAAAATTTCGTGTTCCTAAGAACTAGTTCAGGCTGCTATCTGTTAGACACCAGTTTTGATTTACGAGGGAATTTTCAGCCGCAAAGTGACTGACGCAGTTAGATAGTAATAACTTTGGAAGTTTGTTTCAAAAATCATTAGCACAGAGTCGTTGAGCCTTGTCGAGCCTTCGACTTTGATATGTAACGTAATACAGACCAATTCTCCATTGATGTTACTACATTTGTGCACTTTGTACATAAGTAAATATGACTCAGTGTACCACTCGTATCGTTACAACAAAAACAACTTTATTACTTATTCAGACCTTTTCCGAGCTATTGTTTAAAATCCAATCCTTCTATAAAACAATGTTTCGTACAACGATATTGGTATCAATTGTTATGCAAATGCATTTCTTTACAAGGCCGACGAACATGGCAATAAAGCTATGAGCCCACATTTGCATAGAACATGCGAGGGATAGGGTTGACACTCGCCGTAAAATATTACCGCAGACAACAGTAGATAACCGTGCAGGTGGGATAGCCTTTGGACAATTCTGTTAACTTGTCGATATTGTTTGAAATAAACACATGTCGGTATGAATGAAATGCTCTTATACTGCAAGCCCTTATTCTATTTTTGGGCCTTATAAGACACGAAAAGCTATTTTCCCTTTATCATATAAAATATTTGATTATATATTCATACATATATACTACAACTAGTGGCGGTTCTTGTAAAAAAATACATTAAACTTATTGTGTGACAGTCAATAAATAAATCGATAAATTTTGACAGCTTGAATCTTGTGTTATAAAAATAATACTTTATTCAATATAAATAAATCCTTTTCAACAAATTCTGAAAGTTTTTGAACCTTCCGATTATTGCGTCGTAAATTATAAATTAGAGTTTACGTTATTAATAAGATTAAACATAATATACACCAATAGTTTTACACATTTATACGAAGGAGAAAATAGTTCTGAATAGTTTTTGTGTTTGCCTATTTACTATGTAAATATTTATTGTATCCGTGTGTATGTCACTGAATTTTTCCTGAACGATTTCTAACTGTAATAAAAAAGAATTGTGCGTGTTTAACTGTTTAGTTTTTGACTTTTATTACGTGAGCAGTAAGGTCCTAAGATGAAATAAATAATTTGACTTTGACTGTATTCGAGTAGGGTTTAGATTCAGAAATCGATTCGGTACATTTTTTATCAATTAATTAAATTATTTGTCTTTGTTGTACGGGAATCAAACTCAGTATACCCATCCAATGTAAGAAGAGAATTAGGATATAGCCCATATTGCAATAGGTTCGAATCCACTAGTATATAGAAAAAAACATAAGTCGCCGTCCCTAATGGAAGTGCATTGTGCATGCGGAAGACGATGCAATTAGCCCGCACTTGTAATGGAAATGCATACGTTTGTTAAATAAAACGTCCTGTGTCCCACTCTCCCACTGCTATGATTTAGTTTAGCTGTAAAATATGATAGTATCTACCATCCCTAAAACACGAACGACACCCGCTGCTCTCTTTAAGGTGCAGGAACCAAGTGTGTTGTAAATGTTACTTATAAAGGTTTGTATGAGTATGTAAACAGTAATTTGGAACTAAATTATTTTTACATTTCTTGTAAATACCGTTAGGGCGCCTGACTCTGCTACATATTTTGAAGTAGTGCTATCAAAATTTACTCCGATATAAACAAATTGGACATTAATGTTTGTGATGAAATTAAATATTTTTTTACAAACACTTTGAAAGTTAGTTATACTTCGTCGTCTTAGAAGATCAAGCGGAAAGAAACTCCTAAGTTTTTTACAGTTACGGCATTCAAGTACACGTAGCAAAGTCATGTCCAAACAGTCTTAAAAATTAACAACCAGTTTATAATTTTTCTATTATCTTGGGACATAAGACTACTTTTAACATAACTTTAAAATTTACAGCGTGACCACTCCGTTAATTCTAACGGAATTTTATGATGTATTTTGATATAATATTGAATAAACCCACAAACGACAATATTTTCAACTGATATCATGACAAATATCTAGTTACGAGTAAATAAAAGACTTAGTTATTTTTAATTTGAAATATGGATACATTTAAAGACAATACTTGAGATGGTCTAATCCATTGAACTTGTAGTGATAGCACTAAAAGTAGGAGAATGACGTCACGCCACAACTGAATCACGTTATCGAAGTTTTCTACGTTTTTACTAAAAAGTTAATACAGAAGAATTAGGAAAACCTAAATCAAATTCAATAAAAATAATCCACGGCTGCCGCGTGGCTCGCTCACACGTGCGACCGGCGGCGTCCAAACAAAAACCCGTTGTGTTCCTAACGGTACAACAGCCTTGACAAACCTACGGTGTTTATATTAGGCAATTAGGATCACAGGGCCCGACAGACCCCGGATAAACCCAGCATTGTGTCCGACATGCAAAATATTTATCTTTCCTTACTGCAATAAACATTTTGTTTCATTGTTTCTTCTATCCTTAACGTCAGTTTGTTTTTGAAACTGGTGCAGTGAACATTACTTAAATTATCTAACCGTTGCTAAATATCTGTGTAATTTTCAATCGGAATAATGAGGCAAGTACTTTATATATTCATTTATCTATATCTATACTAACATATAAAGCTGAAGACTTTATTTGTTTGTTTGATTGATTGTTTGAATGGGCTAATCTCAGGAACTACTGTATTGATTTGAAAAATTGTTTTAGTGTAAGATAGTCTGCTTATAGAGGAAGACTATAGGTTATATAACATCACGCTAAGAGGAATAGGAGAGGAGCAGCAACAAAGAATATTGCGAAATCGGCAAAATTTTGAGCTTTCCTTGCGTGCGCGGAGTAAACGGTGAAAGTTACTCAAAAATCATGTATTACAATATTGTTCCCCTCTAAAAGATCTAAATAAAAGTCCGC
>DWJN01006529.1:0-10625 GCA_018248895.1 Carystus phorcus | reverse complement strand
GTATTATCGTTGTATTACTGTTAGCCCTGTTGATTAACCACTATCGTTTTTAATCGCAAATCACAATGAAAACATTTGGGAGGGTTGAGAATAAAAGAACTCATATTCCGTTTCACTTTTCAATTTTAGTTGCTTCATGTTTTGTTAATTTCTGAATATCTAAAAATGTACAAATCTACTAGTCATTAATATTATCACTTGTATTATCACTAGTAATATATAATTACCTTTCTGTAAAGCCCGCCTGGCTAGCTACTCTTGCTTATTAAAGCAAACTTGCTAATTACAGTCGCCAAAGGATTCGTCCTGTTCCAACTGGGAGTTTAAGAGCCAGTCATTTCCTGCTTTCTCTTCATTTCATCCTTTGCCGGTAGCACGTCGATGACGCGCTTGGAGTTGCTGATATCAATGGGCGACGTTGACCACTTACCATTATATAACACGTCTGCTAATTTACCAGTTATTTACATACTTAGTAAAAAATCCACATTGTTTTGTATAGGAACTGAAAAAAAACCTATCTGGACTATATGGCGAGTTTGACAGTAGAATATTATCAGACGTTGCGAATATGCATGACAGGCCTTAGACACAAATAAATTTGAACATGTACTATGCACGAAGTTAGTCTTAAGGGTTGTCCGTCGGATGTGGTCACTGAACAAATGCAACCGGCGGATAATCGAAACCTAAAATACTTTGTGGATATCTGATATGAGCAAACTAAACATAATATACTGTAGAAAATGTATGTAATCGTAATACCTTCCCGAGAATTACTATGAGAAATGAAGAAGAGAACGATATAATGTCTTTATAGAGACTCAATTAGCTATCGCGGATAGGTGAATTTGTAACTTTTTCTGTTAATATCTTCTAAGAGAAAATATGTGTGTGTGTCAGTTCTCATGCCGAAATCCTTAAACGTTTTATTCTTTCGGATATAATTATGACTATGTGGTTCGCATGATCCATATCGTTAGATGCGAGTGGTGCGTGCCACAATGTTCTCAAATAATATCGGTACAATAGTTAGCTGTTTATTGTACGAGATTTGCCCATTCGTCTAATGATATCTCTACGAAAATGCTCAAAATAATACAATGAAGACATTTGGTTTAATGTTATAGACTGTTATTTTTTATTTCTTTTATTACGTTCCTGAACTACGTACAATATGTTGGTAAACGGTTTTTTTATATAGATGTGTATGTGTGTATGTATATGTGTGTGATTTCATATTTATGAATATATACGTTTTTAAACTTGCCAATGAATACAAATTACGTATTCATCATGGGTTGACTGGTAGAAAATGCCAGAATGCATTAAGTCCATCCTTTGTAAAAGTGTTTCAGGTCTTAAAAGAAGACTAAATAAATAAACAAATGATAGTATATCATTTGAATCACATTTCAAATTGTTCCTCCTGTCGAAAAAATATCCGAATGGAACTTATATTGTTACTTTCATCGACAGAAGCAATTTTAATTATCATCACACTGAATTTTAAAGCTATGAAATCGCTTAGATTAGCTATACACATCACTTCACTCGAAAATGGTCCAATTTCTTTAAAAATATTCTGTAGTTATACTGAAAGTAAACAAATAACGTAGATACAAATTATGTACGTGTGTACAAATCGAAATATAAGTAAATACCTAACATACCCTCTATACAGAAGAAACTTAAACCTTCAACACGATTAGTAGATACCTAATAATTTTTGATAAAAAATTATATATGAATTTAATTATCATGTAACTATTTGTAACCGTCTGATACTTAAAGATGATTGTTATAAGCCCATTTAGCTATAAAAACTGAAGGGATTATTGCCGTGGGAGGCGTCAGCTGTTGAGTTGCTCCCGCAGTCCCCAGTGCATACATAATTGGACCACAATGAAAGCATTATCTGACTGAGCGTTGTCACATTAAATCGTCATCCACTCGATCGATTCGAAAGTGATTGGGATAAATGTGGGTTTACTTTTAATTTCGTTTCTTTATTATAAAACATTTTACGCAGTGAAACGATTAGAAACGGCCATTATAAAACGTAATGAATTAGACACACAGGTCCGTTTAGTTCAATTAGTCAAATGTAATAAGAATAATTAGATGTAAGTATAATATTCCAAAAGTAGGAAATTACACTACGTAGTTGTCGCAACGGTAAGTTGAGAACGCGGTATTAAAATCACGATTAGCGACATATGGTGCGTCCATAACAATAGCCCGGGATATTATAACCGGGTATCGGATTGCAAAGTTATGAACGTTTAATGATCGTGATTCACCCTGTCCGCCGAAAGGTTTCCCTGGCGCTTCCGGGCCAATATGGTGCGGAATCGGAGGCAAAAGAGCTCTTACAAGCACGCTTTTCTCATGGTGCAATCACTTGACGATGATTACAGGAACTGGAGAATCCTTACGTCGTCGTTTTTGTGATTAGATTATCGATTATGGGGTTTCGTTATTGTCTCGTTTTAAAAATTTGCTATTTAATGTTCATGTTATTTATGATATAGCTCCATGTTGCGGTAAGTTATACGAGTACATACTAGCTATCTTGTGTTCGTTATTTTAGTGTTTTCAGTTTTTATTTAACGTGGGATTAGCCAATTAGCACGAACCTTATGTTAAATAGCACATTGGTACCTATCTACTTTTAAATCTGTAATTTAAAACACTATATAGGTAGATGGAGATTTTTAGATTAAACTTTTATATGTCGGTTCTATTTATCCATTATCCTCAATCCAAGCAATATAACACTGTTAGTTAATTGTTTATTACTTTACCTACTAGCTTAGATAATAAATAAATAGGTCATTTAAAACGGTCGTAACATTACTTCGTATACCTTCCTACTATCTACTATCCATTCATTAGGAGAGATTGTAATTAAGTATTAAAAAAAATCTTAAAAAAAAATAAAACTTTTTTTAAAAAACTTCACTAAGTTTCTCGAAGTAAGTCGAGTTGCAAAACAAAACCACATAACATGATGTTACGTAGAAAACTACATGGTGTAATCTGAGTCAAACACACCGCATTAACTTATACCGTGTGACGTGGTAACAAATTGTGGTTATGTTAACGTCGTGTTAGTACCTAAATGGTCGTGGCTACCCGGAGGTTACCGGGTAAGAACACGCCTATTCTCGCGTAAAAGAGGAAGGTAACATAAGATATGTAGTACGAAACCACTGCCCATTGCACTACCGGAAACTTTTAACACCTTCACACCTTTATATGGGTTTGCTGGTTTCTTCAACATCGAAAATCTATAAAATTGGCGCAAAAAACTCAATATTTCCAGGTCGACTGTATGAATGCCGTGGGAATAATTAACCCATATTAACCGTTTAAGTTTCAGACCGAAACGTATTAGGTATTAACAGGTGTAACGTTTCTTTTATCGTTTGTTTTAGTAGGTAAACAAGATTACGACACATTCGACTAGCTACTTCAGTTGTCAACTTTAGGAAGGTATAATAAAGTTGTATGATGTTCCTTAATTTACATACCTAAAATAATTCCGTACCAAGCGTGAATAAGTTAAGGCGACTTGCATATTATATTTGTAATGCCTAATAGGCATTAGAATTGTTTAGTTCATAGTGATCTCAAAACTCAAAGCAAATGAATACATTGAAATAAAAAAGTATTTAATAACATAAAATCAGAATTAACAGATGAAAATTAAAACTTAAAAATGGGTGCCCTGATAAATGTGCATTTTCGATTTACGTTATTCTAGCCTGATACGGATTTATACTTTGCCATGTTATTAATACACTTTTGATTAACCAATTTTGGATCGGACCTTACCTTAGTATATATCCTTTTCGTACATTAAATTTTGAAACAATTTTGAATTCAAATTAGCATCTTGTTTTAGTGGCAAGAAGACGACGAAAGGAGAGTAGACCTAGACGACAGCGGACCACCTTCTCCGCTCATCAGACCTTGCGACTTGAGCTGGAGTACGCGAGGGGAGAATATGTAGCTAGAGCACGTCGGTAAGTAAAACACAGCTTTCTCACTAGCAACGATGATAAGTTCTACATTAAATTGACAAGAGATTCACTGTTTTAGAGAAGTTCGAATACTTGCATTAAAAGTAAACTCAATTAAGTAACACATTTTTACATCCAAACAATCTAGGCAGGTTTGTTAACTGTGTGTTCGAGTGCTCATTGGCCGGCGGCTCGCGTCGATCCTGAGCGATTGACTTAATAAAGCAACTGCAGGCGCGATCGGTAGCAGGATGGGTAACCATAGTTGGCAAAGATCTTGATAATTTTCGTGCTTCGAAGGGCAATTAAGCCGCCGCTCCCGGTTGTTATCATAGATAGGCAGTCGTTAAACCACATCGAAGCCTTTGGCCGACTTAAAACATTTCGTCGCTTGTGTTGGGCACTTATCCTTCCACCAATTGGAGCAGCTTGGCTTATGTTGTAGGCCTCCTCAAAATGATGAGAGTGGCCCGTGGTTTGTAATGGACTATTAATGGGTTACTGCCAATACATCGGGTCGGCTGTTGGTATGACATGAGCAATGTAAAGGTTCCTTTCAATATAATGGGGCAGGTCCAGCACTATCGCCCCTCACCCCATCATCTATTAAGTTTCCGGTTTCACCTGAATTAATTAACGACAAGCGTCAGGGCGAATACACCTCTATCCATAAAAGATAAAGTTAGCAGCATTGCAGACTAGTTAATGAATTATTACTATAGTGTTTAATTGGACTTAAATTTTGTGTGATATCCTAACGAAACGAATGGAAGCAGTGGAATTAAAATCAAACAAAAGGAATAGTACTACATGTTCAATACTTACATAGAATATAAAGTCGTATAAGTATAAGTCGTCTAGTACCTATAACATAACGATGCTAGTTCGGAAATAATGTACCTAATGTGAGCGTATTATGAAGAAGATACACACTTAAGGTATTTAATTTAATTAGGTGATTAAGTTATTTATTTTTACCTACTTTTGTTACAGATGTGAACTAGCATCAGCCCTGTCACTTAGCGAGACTCAAGTGAAAATTTGGTTTCAAAACCGGAGAGCCAAAGACAAGCGTATAGAAAAGGCTCAACTTGATCAACAATACAGGTAAATTAAAGAGGTGTATACCTATTACATACTGTCATATTCGAATGAGTTACCAGAATAGGTAGGACCTGACACAGTCCAATTCGAAACCGGGTCATACACTTAGAGTCTTATACTCGCGAGCCGCGAGTTATTATGACATTTGTATGTGTGCATGCCGTTAATAAGACGAGAATTCTAGACAGTGTGGTGTGTGCATATTTACATATTTCGATAAAGTTAGTAGGAACGTATCATTTGAATTAAAGCAATAATATAAATAAATATACATGCCTGTCTCCTCAACACTGGGGAGGTTTAGAGCATACTCCACCACGGTGCTCCAATGCGGATTGGTGAAGGGTACAAATAAACATATAATCGAGCTAATTCAAGTCTGCAGCGAGATAAAGCGATATTTATCTTTTACTAAAGCGCATAGTCGTCAATTTGTTCATGTAAAATATCAATTTTAAAACTGTTTACATTAAAATTCACTCAGTAGTGTAAGTACGATAGGTGTACCTTCATCTATTTGGAAGTCAAACAATAGTGTCGTGTAAGTTTTGTTCCAAATTACAGTAACATTTTTATCAAATGTGCAGACAGTTAGCAGCGGCCTCCGGATTCTTCCCTACAATGCTGAGCGCACCGTACGGGCCCCCGCCGTGTCCCTGTTTGCCGATCCATCCACCAACAACTCTCGGAAAATAAAATTATCACGCGAACCCTACACACATCATCAGAACATTTCGAAATACGCTTCAACCTCATGCACTCGTCATTGATGATTCGGCATTAATTACGATTTAAGGATAGAATCTTCAAATGATTATCAAATCGTGTTTAAACACGTTGCAACGATTTATCATTACAGATTCATAAATTATGATTCAATCGGTATTTTGACCACTTGT
The DNA here is from genome assembly GCA_018248895.1 of Carystus phorcus. Lineage (NCBI taxonomy): Eukaryota > Metazoa > Arthropoda > Insecta > Lepidoptera > Hesperiidae > Carystus > Carystus phorcus. The sequence goes on along the minus strand of DWJN01006529.1, from coordinate 4,594 downwards.
GATTCACGATTTTAAGGAAAAAACGATTATTTCATGTAGCGATAAGGCGTTATATGGTATGTTGGTCAACGTTCTAGTCTTATTAATTATAGGTATTGTTAAGTTTTAGGGTTTCATACAGCCGATGATCAATTAAACCCTAAGTTCAGTTTAGAATCGGTCCGGTCATCTCTTTGACAATTGAAACTCATTATCTAGTTCACTTATGTATATCGTAACTAAATAAATCTTTCAATATGCTTACAGTTGTACATAATAACAAAAAATAAAGAATTGGAGATATAACGTTATATTTTTTAGCGGTTTAAAATGCTAAATGAAAAATATATACTAGGCAATGCAACTTTCCATTAAGAAATCGCTAATCGTAAAAATCACAATATTATTTTAAAAGAGAAAGACAATATCTATAACAACCAAACGTGAACTACGTAGATATATTCACAAAACGTTGCAGATCTTTTCCTCGACTTTGTATTAGAATTCAACAAAGCAAGTCATCTACATTTTATTCATAAAGTTTTCAGATGAATTTAATAACTTTGTAAGGGCATATTTCAACGCAAATATATGAGAACCTAACTAACACTTACGGCCGGTTTCTGAAAGGCTGATCAACGAAAAAATTAAGAAATTCACTGTCAAATCTATTGTTGGACGTCAATTGGGTTGCAGAAAGCATGATTATTCAGAAATTATTCGCTAGTCAACGTTTCAGAAACTCGAATTGACTTCATAGAACTTTCTCGTTAATATGCGTGTTGTATGAACGAAATTTTGACAAGCCTTTCAGAAACTGGCGGTAAGTGTTATGTGAAAATCATCACAATAATATCATTCTGAAAATTGCATTAAAATTTGAGCCATTTCTGCGATTAGCATGCACAAACATACAAACAGACAAACAGACAAAATGAATAAACATTGTTTTGGGTTCTCTTATGTATATAAAAACCCCCATTATAAATTTTAAAATATATTTGCCATGTACAGACAGCGATCAGTTACAGTTTTATATGCAAACATAATATATGCAGGATTATATAATATCAAATATAAAATTTTTAAATAAAAAGTGTACAAGAAATACAGCGCTACGCTATTATATGTATCTTGATTTATTTGGCATGAACTGGGATGATACAATACGTTAATACTTCTTCCATCACAGTAACCATCACAACTGTCAATACCGCCATCGCTGATATCTGCTTAGACTAAAGGTTGACTGGTAGAGAATGCTTTTAGCATTAAGTCCGCCTTTTGTACCACTTTTACTTGGTACAATAAAGTTTAAATAAATAAATAAAACTACATATTTTTTATATAAAATTCCGTTGATAGTTGTACGATGCATGCATGAATGTCGTACAAAACATTTACGCCGCGTCGTCACTTTTTCGCCATCGCTTCAGTACTGTATAATCGCGTCCGCGTTTACCGTGTACTCATTATCATAAACATTAGTATTAAAATTCAAAGGGTTACTACCCTTACTCACTGTAAATAAAGGTTTTAAGTGACAAAAATAATTAATTTAGGTTATAGTATTACTAAGTGAGCGACTGAATTACCTACTAAGTGAGCGGCTGATTGCGAGTGACTAGAAATCGACAGAACCAGCAACTTACAAACATTAATTTTAGTTACTTATAAAACCTAAGCAAACTTAACCTAACCTAACTACTCTCTATATTTCCAGTCGCTCACTTAGTAATGTAGTCGCACGGTTAGTTAATTTTTCGCTTATTCAAATTTATACCGCTCAAGTTATTAAAACAGTATGTCATCATCAGTCGCTAAGTTTTTTTTTATTCGATCGTTTTATAATTCCCTTACAATTAACAGGTATGAAGTAGAGGTTACAAAATATTTCACCGTTGATTCTAGGCGTGTGGTAACTAGTTAGTATAAATGGATATCGTATTGAAGAATGAGAGAAGAAGGTGAAGACCAGTCTTGGGGCAGTGTGGTGAATGCTCTAGGATGATGGGAGACCCGTGCCATGTAGTTGGATATTAATGTGATGAAAGTATTATTGGCATTATCACCAAATTCATATTGAAAATCATTTATTCATGTATATAATTTTTCAATTTATGCACGTCTTTTTTTGATTCTACCACCATTTCAGCTCAAAGCCTGCCAATTGCTAGAATTAATTCCCAATTAACCCGTGATTTTTGTTTAGGTAATATTATTTATTATACTGTGTTTACCTTTAATTGGTTGTACATTTAGCAATGTTTATAATTATACGTGTGTTACACCAAATAAATATAATAAAATTTCGGAAAGGTGCTTTTACATCTAGAAGAAGGAACGACAGAAACTCCTCAGCACGTTTTTTAAACTAATAAATAAAATAATATACATACTATCACTAGCTTTTGCGGAGCTGGATACGGCATTATTATTTCCAGGCGCCCTTATCATTTATATATTCATATATCATGGTATATGAAGCCCAGGTAACTACTATTTTTTTTTCTTGAGTCAGTCGCCAAACACCTCCTTGTGTTTCAGCTGGGAGTTTGAGAGAGTACTTTCTTCTCTCCTTTTTCTTCGCAACCCATCAGTTCTCATCGAACATCACGAAAACAAAATGTCGGACAACAAATTTGGCGAAGTATCCAACTCCATATAACTTTTCACACGAACGACATTTGACGTCAAACTCTGTCTCTGTCGCATATGCGAACAGTGCCTTATCCCCATGTAAGAGTAAACAAGGGAGTTCCGCATAGTTTTTCCTCAACAAATAACCACCGGATAACTCAAACACAAACCTCGCCAGTGCCTAGTCTTTGAAAAATAAAAACATATAACCGGGCTCACATGAGCGAGCATTTCACTAGCTCGCTAATTACAAACCCTCATACAGAAACCATTCAGGGCAATATAAAAAATAAACTCAACAGAAATCCGTATTAATTAACTAGCAATAAATCTCCCGTGGGCAATCATTCCGCGCTACCTGCTTCGATTGCGGTAGAAAATAATATAGAGAAGCAACCGGCCCCCAGAGGTCGCTAATTTCTGAGTCGTCCCGGTAAATCGAGGGCGCGTAATGCCCGGTAATTATCAATTAGCTTCGGTGGCTTTGTCTTACGGAGCTACACAGAGTTGAAGTGCATCGTTTTTGCAATTTTTACCGTCATCTTAATTGAATAAAAACTAATTTGATTCGGCAACCAACATAAAAAACTATCGATTTGTGAATCCAAAGCATTCTTGAGTCCATTTGACACATTTTTCTTGTCAAAATCGATCCAATTCTTAAGAACGAATAATAACATACATAATAACATAAGGATCTTTATATATACTAGCGGATTCGGCAGATGGTTTCCTGCAACATGAAAAAACATTTTCTATCCAACAAATTGTAATTCTAAACCATTCTTGAATCTACTTAAACACATAAAAATTTTCCTCAAAATCCATCCAATGGTTGAGAAAGAGTTTAGTGACATACAAACGAAGAATTACGTATATAAAATCTATTTGACTTTCATAACTAAATCATGTTTTATTATGGTAATGATATAAAAATGTGTGTCTAAATGGATTCGAGAATAGTTTCGGTTCTGAATTCGAGACGTTAAAAATGTTTTCTATATTGTTGGATATCATCTGGCGAATTTGCTAGTTATAAATACGTGTATAGTAAATATATATATATTAAATAGGCCAAAACGTTAATGTTCTCCAGTATTATCAACCATTTTTTTGATAGGAAGCAGTTGAAGATTTTTAGTGTTACCTTTCTATAAGACACCTTTTGGTAGTTGAATTGACGTACCCTAGAATAATAAATTCAATTAAATGCTGGTAGACCAGTATTGGCCCCATTGATGATAGATCCTCGCTTATATCATCAACTTTACTATAAACTTATTATTATTGTTGGTATTACAGTCTTTCCATGATTGGTCATTACCCATGCCATTTGAGTCAGCCACTAAACATGCCTATTTCGGCTGGGGCTTTCAGAGCCAATATTTTCCTTTTATCTGTGTTTTTTATTGTCTGGCAACGCATTGGTGATACCTTTCATGTTACTAATGGCTATATACATCAGCTGTAATCAACAAAAACATGAAGCTTTTTTAAATCAATTGTCAGAATATTAATAGAATTATCAGTAGCCTGAATAAAGCTAGCTTATGTTTCAAGCAAATTGTATGTTAAATAAGTGAATAGTCTGCGCATATGATTTATCCAATGTACGTACATATTAAAGCTGTTCTGTTGTAGTCGTAAGTAATTAGGAATATAACTCCCTAGGGCTCCGCTTTCCTGCCTCGCCTGATTGAATCAAGTAATTATCAGTTATAGGATATCATACAGAGTTGATATTATTTTAGTCGCGAAATTTATGTATACTGGCGGACAATGCCATAAGGCATTAAGTTATTATACCCTTTGTTCCTTATTGTAAGAGGTGACATAAATAAATAAATACCCACAAATGCAAGGTGCAAGGGGTGCAAGGGGCTCAATAAGATCTTCTAGTCCAAGTCAGCCTCCCCTGCAAGTGGTGCACCCTGCTGGTCAACGAACGAGGCTCTGACGCCCGGTCCCTTTTCTT
>DWJN01006528.1:0-10625 GCA_018248895.1 Carystus phorcus | reverse complement strand
AAACTGGATACGGTGTGCAAAATTTTATTAAAATAGGTTAACTAGTTTAGAAGTCCATGGCGGACAAACACTGTGACACTTAGGTACTTTATATATATTAAGAAGAAGATTGGTCATTGTTTCTTCAACATTATGTAGATGTAATTAGTCCTCGCTTTTGATATTTTCATTGTTTTAGAAGTCTTTTTAGCAATCCGTTTTCAATAAAAAAATAATTTGAGTTAAAAATTTTTGATAGTTTTTATTCCGGTTGGCAACATAATATACTAGCTGTTCCCCGCGCACGTTGCTACGCATATTAAAAAATTGAATTTAAATAAAAGTCAGCGTATATCAACCATGTGTCTAATCGATCAGTAAAATTTAACATTTTCGACTATAACTTATTAACCATGCCTCCGATCGATATGATTGTGGTACCAAAACCTTCTTCAGACAATTCTGAACAAAGTTTTAAAGACATTAGTGCTCTATTTCCTACCTTTTCAGAGTCTATAAAGAACATTCAGACAAACATTAATTTTTATATATTAAGAAGAAGAAGATGAAAGCAGCCCTATGAACAACCTGTTTGTAACTACATATATCTACATCGAAGACACAATACACCGCATATGGTCATTATACATTAATTACAGGTACATTTATTGTGCCAAATGGATGGTCAGAATTCTGAAATTGACCGTCTAACTTTGATTGCGTCAGATCAAGCACGTGCGTACAATATCTCTACTTAATATTATAAAGGAGTTTATTTAATGGAACACACTAATCTTATGAACTACTGGTTCGAATTGAAAATCCTTTTTGATTTGAATAGCCCATTTACCGAAGAAGGCTATAGACTATGTAAGTAAACGCTACGAGAAATAGGAGATGAGCATTATTAAGAAATGTTACGAAAACAGGAGAAATATTCCAAGGTGATACGAAGTTCGCCCGTTCTACTAGTTCTTGATATACAAAGTTATCTTTTCACGTATTAAATTGATACTTGAGGCCCAAATACTACTTCTATATATTGTCTGAAGAGACTCTTGTGTACTAAGACACAGACCGAAGCATAGTTTAGATACTAATCTAAACTATTTGGGTAATACAGAAATAGATCTAGTGATCTCAGTTTAAATTATAGTCAGAGATTAGTTTAGATTTTAGTTTGGGTTAATTTGGTAGTTAATGCGGTTGCACTGTGGAGTTATGGACACAATTTTTTTTCTGTTCTATTGTATTCACTCGCCCGCAAGAGGCGCCAACCGCGGGTAATGTAGTTGTAAATGCCAAATCGGCCTCAATTTGCAGTTGAAAGTCGCTTGGGTCAACTATTCAGGCGATTCGAACGCCTTCGGTAAGTGAAGCAACGTAAACAAAGACTGAAACACCTTTGCTACCACGAAATCGACCCAACGTGAAGTAAACGAACCCTTATCTGCAGTATGTAAATGATAAGGCAAGCTCGAAACCACTTCGTAAATGCCCTTAAATAATTATGATACGAGATTGCGCTGTACCAAGACGACTATTAGTCTCTAGAATCATTTGCCATTAACAAGTGCGCAGCTCCATAATGCACCTTAAACAAACATACGATGCCTTATGTACATATATCCAATAAAGAATTAGCGTAACTAAACCCATATTTAAAGCAAAGGCTTAAATATAAAATATGGGTATCATACTAAAAATATTTATCCGTGTTACACTCGCATAACTTCTAGAGCGAAAAATCCTGTTTCAAGAAAAACTTTTTGTTTTTGTCAAAAAGGTACATCCCATTAGAAATGTTGCATGTTTTTCAAGTTATTATTTGAAAGGTTAATATCTACAAATTAACAAATAGAATATTTAAATACAATACCGAAATATGATTACCAAAACGGCTAGGGGCTTTATTAATATTCATTTATATTTATTACTCAAATACCAAGCTTCTGTGTATTCAAGATAATAACTTTTCCGGGAATCATTTTCCGAAGAAATTAAATATGCCGCAAAGAAATAACAAACGAATACGTACCAACGCCAACTTTCAACGTCCAACATAGCTTACATTCCTAGAAAAGCTTTGCTGCTAGTAACAAGACAAAGGTTTCTGTCGCTGAATAGTTTATGAAAGCTGAATTAAAAATACTCTTTTATTCAGAAACGATTAAAACGAATAGAAATAAAGTGGATTAGATTAATAATTCTAAATATCCATCATATATCTATAATAGAAATCCCCGATATTGATGAATTGACGATATTAGTTGAATTGAGTTGAAGCAGTGTTTTAGCCTCGAAAAAGATTTAACATTCCAACAACGTATCTCTAATAACCACTTTAAATTTAGAAATGTATGTTTTTAACACTGTAATCTTTTTTTCGAAAACTCCAATATAAAATATTGTAGTTTTGAAATTATCAACCGATATTCTTGTCAAAAAGTCACATATTTCGTAAAAAACAAATCAAACAAACACAATGACATCTTTATATATCTATTCGTCTATACTAATTCTTCTGTTCGTATGTATGTATGTCACTGAACTCCTAAACAGTAGGACCGATTTTAAGGATTTTTTTACGGTGTTTAAATGGATTTGAGAATGGTTCAGATTCACAATTCGATTCCATAGAAATTAAATGTTTTTATATGCTGCAAGACAAAATCTGCCGGGACAAATGTTTTTATATAAAATCGAAAAAAAACCTGGTTCTATTCTAGATTTATTGTGTACGTGAAAATCTATTTTTTAGTATTTGTTGACAATAATGTAATTTGGAGAGTGTGCGCAAGAATTACATGATTTAATTTCCCCATCTCCTTTCCTCCTTTCTTCACCGTAATTCCTTCACCGTAAACATACCTCCAGAACTGATAACTTGCTTTTCTAATCATTTGTTATGCGAACCGTAAGGGATTGGAATTAATTTCCTGCGTCGTTGTTCCCGAATAATTATAACATGGGAGTATTGGATTAAAAGGCTTCCTATAAGTCCGATTTACTAACTCAGACTGCATTGATACTTACCATCGAGTAATCATAATCATAGACTTTGAAAAAACTTAACCATTTAGACTTTCGTTGTCCAACTACCGTTTAAATATATAACTTAAACTTACCTAAAGAATTTGCCAACAAGGCCTAGTCCATATTTCCTTCTATTAGAATTATCAGCCAAAGGTTCTATAAGAGAGGCGTGTATTCGCGCCCCTCCCGCACCCCACGACACACTCCTCTCCGGCCTCCTGTACTCCACCGCGGAGCTGAGTGGAGATCGTGCCCTGTAAACAACAGTCAATTGTTATTATGCCCAAGAAGATGATGTAGAATTATCGTGAAAGTGTAAACTTTCACCTCCATATTACGCTTTCCTGTTTCTTAACTTTAGCTTCATCGCTTTGTCGTGAAACAAAATGGAAACCGACTTCATGTAATGTATATACGCCGAGTTATATGTTCCAAATTTCGAACTCATACGCGTCAAGTCAATCCGTATTATTAGGGATAACTCAAAAACTACTCAATCCATAAGATGTCGCTGAAATTTAAATGGGACCATCTTATAAGCACTAGCTTCCAAATTAAAAAGAATAATCAAAATTATATCATTGCAATCAAATAGAGAACCTCCTCTTTTTTGAAGTCGGTGATCAAACATGAGATATCGTCAATAACCAAAACCAGTGATCAAATCAGGAAAGTAGCACTCAAAGTCTACTGTAGTTGATAAAACTATAACTCAATCCATAGGTCGTGCCATTCAAATCAGCTGTACTAAAAACACAATTCCATATAGTTAATGATATATTGTTTTTAATGGATCTGTTTTCTCCGTATACATTACGTTCAAAGATTTAATCTTCTTCGCAGACCCATGTCACGATGATTCGGGTAAGAGATAAATTTGTCAAATAAACTATATGGATACGTACGAGACTATCTCAGTTAAATTTAAATGAAGAATTCATTTTCTACGGCTACTTTAAATAATTTATTGCGAGAGTAATGTATTCACCCCGACATAGCAATTCAATTCTTTGTTAAATAACTAATTAGAGTGATGACGTAAATTTTTGTTTGTATCCCTCGACGAGGGAACAATTGAATTAGATGTAAAAGAAAAAATACTACTGTATTAATATGTAAAGTGTGTTGTGTTACTTATAAAAATTATACGTAATAAATATAGCAGCCAAAGAAATTATTACACTTATTTATAAGATAGTTTATATTTTTTCTGTACACAAAAACTTCAATCACACTATCTATAAATAAAATAAAAATGTGTGCAATACTGAGATCTTTTGATTTACGTATTGTTAAATTTACTGACAAATGTCAATAGTACAATGCAACGATGAAACAGAATATGCCATATCTAAATATATATAACTAAAAGGTGACTGACTGACTGACTGACATAGTGATCTATCAACGCACAGCCCAAACCACTGGACGGATCGGGCTGAAATTTGGCATGCAGGCAGATGATAGGACGTAGGCATCCGCTAAGAAAGGATTTTGTTCAATTCTACCCTCAAGGGGATAAAATAGGGAATGAAAGTTAATTAACGCGAGCGAAGCCGCGGGTAAAATCTCGTCTTCCTATATAAGCCCAATAAGTTTTGGTACTTATGAAAGAATAATATAGAATAGTTGGGTATTCTTTCTTATTCAACACAAGTAACGATAAAATATATAGTGGGTAACCGTTTCATTAAAAAAAATACATATAAACGCTTACGTTTTATATCTAAAAAAGTTTTAATTGTGTGTCTTGGAGGTTACACAATTCTGTGCACTTTAATACTTTATATATTTACTTTCAGTGTCATTACAGAAAAATTAAAAACAAATATTTTTTTATTATAAGCTCTCGTCAAAACTTTAGTCAATAAAAAAAAATAGTTTATCCGATTTCTCTTAGCCTATTTAAATATAGAAAATATCAAACTACCACATATTGAGTCTTTAAAATCGCTATTACAAAACAAACTCTATACATTTTGCGGCACATCCGCTCAATATGCACACGAGTGGTAAATTATAATCTGAAACTAATTAATCTGTCAGGTTAGCAACTGCACGGCGTTGTAATAAAGTTCCTTTTAACTTGACGCGAATATTAACTAACTCCGTCGGCTTCTGCGGATATTGATGGTGGAATTAACTTTGACTTATTAGAACTACTTCGCGTTCATTAACGCGAGTTGCTTTCACCTATTTATCCTTTACTTATCGTTACTATCTTTGATAATCAGTAGATACTATAACAATTGATCAATTTCATGTCATATATCAATTTTATCTTTGTTACAGATATTTTATTACAATCTCGTATCGATATTAAATGACAGATACGTTAAAGATATCAGCTTTAAAAATCTGACAGATGTAATAAGCATCAAAGTTTATTGAGTTTCTATTCATATGTCTGACAGTTGCACGACAAAATGTTACTAACGGTCGTTAATTTGTAGGGAAATGATTGCAAAAATCAAAATTTGTTGAGTGTTTCCGTGCTTCGGAGGACACGTTAGGCCACGTTAGGCCGTCGGCCCCGGTTGTCATTGTAGACAGCAGTCGTTAAGCTACATCGGAGGAATTTTCGTTGGCATAAAAGCTTCCGACAGTTGGGCTGGCCACTAACCCCTCAACCAATCTCCATTTGAGCGATATGGTGAGATGTACTCTAGGCCTCCTCAAAAATGATGAGAAGAGACACGTGCCCTGCAGTGGGCCATTAATGAGTTGACGGCAATTTTTATGAAAAGCATACTTTTATTCATACAACCATTTGTGACCCAAATCACGAACGCCTCTATGACATTTTGTCTCCGATTTGTCGCACGTGCGAATACTCGTAGTATATTTATATGATTAACTCGGGTCATTGCACTAAGTACTACTATGTATAAGTATACGTATACCAATCAACTTATCTCATCTATTAGTTTCGGAGAAAACAATTCGTTTCATTTACAAATAGGATACACGCAACCCTACAACATGAAACAAACACGACAGATAAACGAAACGAATCGAAAATGGAATGTACCAAAATGTTAAGAGTTCCATAAATCGTATAATCCACGATATTAGTAACGTACGTAATAGTTAGTCGAATGGAACTCATTCGGCTAAACTCGTTGCTCGTGTCAAATAGGGCAACACCGCATAAAGTTTCTACTACCAAATATAAAGGAATTAAGGGAATGATAATAAATAGAAGTTACTGTTCAATTCGCATATTTAACGATATTTTATAAAGCTTTAACTCTAAAACAAAAGTAGCCTAAGTTACTTCTTATTACATCAGCTATCTGTCAGTGAAAGTCCCGTCAAAACCGGTCCAGCCATTACAGAGATCAGCGGGAACAAACAGACAGATAGACAGACAGACACAGAAATTGTAAAAAATATTAAATATTCATTCAATAAAAAGTGGTTATATTAATATTACAAAATGAGGGGGCAAAGTTTATTCATTATTCCTGGGCTAATTAACGTAGTTTTTCCTCTTTTGGATCGCCCTTTAAATCTATATCAAGGCTACATTTTTTCCAGACTACATCGCTACAATCAAATACATGTAAATAGATGTGGAAAATTCGTCCATAGTCATTTTTCTTCGTTTAAGCGTAAAACATTTGTCAAAGCGTTACATACATTAGGAACGTAAATAATACGTGCGTTGTGTTTATTTTTATTAATTCCGTGTGTTTCTAAAGCATATTAAATAAAAAAAATTAACCCTCTATGCCCTTCTGCGCGTGTTGATTTGGATTGTTGATTCTTTTTTATTCGAAAGCTGGTGATTATCATGTGATCCCATATAGGTTTGTAGCGACCCTACAAGTTTTTAAATAGTTTGTATATAGTCAACCCTTGTTACCATAGTCATAAAAAATAACATGATAATAACACGATTATAAAATTTATCATCTTCCTAGTTTTGTACGGCTGTTTATATATTCCTCAATTAAACCATTTGCCATTATAATGGACATACCACATATGGTGACCCCGACGTGATTTGAACACGCAACTGATTAAATTATCTGCTCAACAGATTTGAGTGACATCTGACGAATAGTTTTTCAGTTATCTCTAATAATGCGCATTTATTGTATACGTATGATTTCGGAATCGAAATATTTAATAAGGCATATTTAATTGAAGTCTGTTTTTTCTTTTGTCAATTGACAAAACAATTATTTCACTTATTTTAAGTAAATCTTAATTTCAATTTACTAATGGTAAGAGGCGATGAAATCTTGGGTAAAACTCAAAGCTCACTAACCTAATAAAACCCCTTTAACTCTTGACTTGACTTCTATTTGCCGCAATTTCGAGACTTTAACAAGTACAATTTTAAATTTAATTTCTTAATGTAGGTCAACACGACGGTACTGTAATAAAAATAGCTTTTACTTAAAGAATTACGGCCTCAAATCAGCAACTAATCCTTAGCCTTCCTAAACATCCATTTTTACGAAGGTTCGGTTTAGATAAGGGTTTCAGGGTAATAAACATCGGCATCTAGGCCTTTGTGGTAATAAAACTAAAAAAATATATCAGTGAACCCATTAAGAAAGTGGAATAGCGGGCCATATTCCGTACTCACATAATTTTCAATGCGTACTAAATCGAGTTTTTGTAGTCCCGAAAAATTGATGTCTGTTATTCTAACGACTTGTTGTGATAGGGTCAAATGACGCAATAACAAATTAATAAGCAATTCTGAAACGGATTCTGTACCTTTATTTCATAATAGATTTGATTTTAGAATAGCACACTATATTGTTGATGAAAATAAAATTTATTCACTGAAATATACAAAAGCTGTAGTTTACAAATTTAGTCACCATGATTACTTTTTTATACCTCACCCTGCCTTTCATGCCGCATATTTTCACACTGTTACTTAACGGAAATTTTTATCCCAATGTGTAACAGTGTTACTTTCTGTCGGTCTACTGTCGGTTACTTAACGGGAATAACTCATTTTTAGAATATTTGATATATCAAATTAAAATTTATAGGTATATATTATACTCGTATAAAGCGAGTATCAAGGTTGAATGTATTGTATCATACGTTAATGTTTGATTTCCGATACATTCATACCACTGCACAAGTATTCATTGTGTTACAGATGTTATTCGTATGGATGGATGGGCATAAACAGTTATGACATTACACAAACCTAGAAATAAGTAAGTACTACATTTAAACCTCCAATAAAGTCTCATATTTCTTAATTGTACTGTATCATAATGTATTTTACGACGTTTTCACACATTATAAATCTTCTTTGATAATGCAATCGCAAAATTGCCAAGCCAATATACATATCGATCCAAAACAGCAAAAACATACACTTACATAGCTATATATGTACCTAAATTCACATCTAATACTCCGCACCAGGTTCCCTTTAGTCGCAAGAGACATGAACATAACCTAAATGAGATATAACAAACACCCGAGTCCAATAAAAAACATTTATCTGCAACATAAATGTCTGTGACCGGGAATTGACCTCAAAACAGGTCGATACGTCACTACAAACTCAGTTACAGTCACAGCTACGTCATAATATAAATGAACTATATTCGATCAATATTTATTTTATGAATAGCTTACAAAATAGACCAGCTATATGATGTTATAAGCCATCGTCGCCCACGGACATTAGCAACACCAAAGGCATCATTAATGTATTACCAGAAAATAAATAACGCCACACACTCATAGCCCCACACTAGGATACCCTGTGTCGTGGGTGCCATGGACGAACAGAAAGACAATTACACACACACCAAGACAGATAACAGAAATTTAAACTCATCATTAAAATTTCGGTCTCGCTGGGAATCGAACCCAGGACCCTTCGAACGGCGGTCCGGCCGCGGCGTGGTGACCATTACGCGGCGCGGGTCGTCGAAAGGAAAGAAACAAAAAAGAAGAGAGGAAGTATTGGCTCTTAAGCTCTTGCTAATCTTATTTGGCGCCTTACCAAAGCAAGTAATCATAATCATAATCATATTATTTATTGCGTCATGCGTACATAAGGTGTCGTTACAGTATAATTTTAGAACGGCATGAACCCTGAAAGGGCGTTACAAAGTGAGGACTACAAAAAATTTTATAGTAACATAACGTAAAATAAAAGCATCATTGCAAATAAATTATCTTAAAATATTAGTAGTAGTAGTATTCATCCATCCATCAGCCTGTAGACGTCCACTGCTTGACATAGGCCTCTCCTAAATTTTCGCCACTCTGATTGGTCCTGAGCCCTCTGAATCCAGCGGATGCCCGCCGTCTTCTTCAGGTCGTCAGTCCACCTGGTCGAATCGCGACCTATACTAGTAGTAGTATCAATAAGTAAATAATGTTTACCCTTTAGTTCCATCAGCGGCGTCAACTTCGTCGTGGTGTTGGTTGAGCGGTGACGTCAACGCTGGCGGCGCGAAGAACACGTCGTCAACGTCGGCGTCGTCCTGGGGGCCGCTGACGCTGCCACGAAACGACCGTGACCACTGCGCTGACGTCGATTGCCGCGATCGACGCGTCACCGCCTGTGTTAAATAATAATAACTAGAGACCTGTCAGCGGTCAAAATTCGTTCGTCATACATGTGCCAAAGCGTTACTTCACATTGACAATATAAACGTAAACAATTACGCCTTTATTACAACATAAGGTCTAAACCACGATTATCAAGTATAGGTTCATCTTTCATACTATACTTTAAGCCAAGGTTTATTTTACTTGGTCTAATAGAAGTTTAAACCGATATTTTGCTAGTCCAGGTTTTGTAATAATAATAGGTTTTACATGAAATACTCCCACGAAGCAGGCCTACCGTCACTTACTACCCTATTCTAAGCCGCCCTACTATCGCCAAATCGAAAGCATTGTTTACCGAGATGTTTCAGCTATGTTTATACATATATAAAAGCGGCCATCTTCAAGATCTTTATCTCTCATTGGAACTAGAGATAGGATCTGAGTCAATATTAAAGCTAATTGCGAATTTTAGTATCGGAATTTGTAATTCGATGCTATTTCAACTGAGAGCAATATTTTTTAAGGATTTCTAAAATAATGTATCACTTAGGTGCATGCTAGCGGCTTAACTTAAAGATAGATAATGGTCACATACGTTTAGATACTTAGGTTACAAATGTGAAGGCTAAAGTTTTTTATTGTTTTGTAATTTTGTACAATATGGCGGCGAAATAAACGTATTCTATTCTAAGTCCATTTTAATTTTAACACACAGTAAAAAATCAACAAAATTATGTTATGTAGAAGTTATGTGGAATTCAAACCTACTAAAACCCGGCAATCATCCGGTGCATAATTTGAGGAGGCTCCCGGGTCTCGTGTGTGTGTGTGTGTGTTTGTGTGTGTGTGCGGCTGATGTTCCTACAGTTTCAATTATGACGTCACTATGAATGTCCTCTCGTCCCGGTCTTCTCTGTCTATGCGGTCTCGTTGGAGCCCTCCCCGGTCCCGCTCGGCGGTAGTCATATCTATTACTAGATGAACCAGCAAACGTTGTTTTGCCATATAAATTATTATTTAAGAACTATTTTTAGAACCATAAAAATGGTTATAGTGTG
>DWJN01006527.1:0-10625 GCA_018248895.1 Carystus phorcus | reverse complement strand
AGAGTCAGGAGAAACACGTTGTGATTTCCTTAAATCACTCTATGATGAGTAACGCCATCTCACGACGATAACATACATGTTATTATTTAGAGACTGACTTTGGATGCGTTTAACGGATGTAAATATTAAATTCCTTCAACCGATTAATGACCCACTACTGAGCACGGGTTTGTCCTTATTACTGAAAAGGTCTAGATACTCCACCAAGGTGATCTATTGGTAGAGAGAATATTGGCCAACTCAAGTATCGGAAGTTTTCAGGCCGCCCAAAGGCCTCCGACATGACTTGACGATTGTTATCTACGATAACCGACGTTTACCGGGACCGACGATTTAACGTGCCCTCCAAAGCACGGAAACGCTCGAGAAATGGCACTTACGGTCACCCATCCAGGTACCGACCGCGCCCGCACCGGATTTGTAAGTACAAAATTGAGTTGCACGAATCCACCCGAACAAACACACCTACATACACTGCAAGTTAAATAAAAGCTTTTAAAATGTTCAAATCATGTAAATTTATGTTTTCCTCGTTCGACCTCTGAAAAAACCACTCACTATTAGATATATGCTAATATTTCTCTACAACTACACACCCTTCGCTTCGATTGTTGCCTTCCTCGGTTCCTATTTGAATAAAAAGCTACTAGGTTTTATTAAATAAACCCGTAGGTAAGAAATAAAATATTTCCATAGAAATGCTACGAATTCTTGACAGAATTCTAAATGTACTTTTGATCGGATTTAACATTTTTCTTTGAATACTCACCATTTAATCAAATATTTTAATGATTTTTACACAAATATACCCTTTTTTCTATTTGGGAAAGCAAATAACTTTATTATTATTGAAAATACCCATTCATCTCGATCTTTCAATTCGATTTCCTTCCTTTATTGGTTCGTAACGTAATAAGCGACGTTTTTGCAAAGACCAAAATCTACATATTTTATATTGAAATGATTTGTAAGTAAAGTAATGTTTACATAAGAAACGCTGGGAAATTTATGGAAAAACGGCATGATTTAAAATAGTTCAATTCACTTTTTCTGCAGTAGAAGTCTTTAAGAGGAGAGCGAATAGACTTTTACTAAAATTAGTGCGTCCACCATCTTAGACTGCTTCGCCACTTACCACTAGGTGGGGTTATCATCAAGCATTAACTTTAAAAAAATCTATATATATCAAATACAGATGTTGTAATTTTATATTTATTACAATTGACTTACGATAGCTATTTAAATTCATTGACTTACTTGTATGTATATTTAACAGTAGAATAAGTAGACGGAATATGTACGGTCACCGTTATAATTTATAACATAACCTTGAAATTTCTTGTCATCTATATTTTTCTTGGCATTGACCCAATACGATACAGATGTGTATACAGTGAATGCATTTTCCTCAGTTTCTTAAACTTTTTAATAAACGTAACATATAATACAGCGAGAGAATTAGTTATATTTTTTTTATAAAATATATGTAAAAAATATAAGTAAATACACATATTGTAGAACAAATAACACTTGAACTTATGTTTACATGGTAATATAGATAAAATATACACATTTAATATTACACTTACCTTTAGCATAAATAACTTCAAAATATCGCTGATACTAACTATTAGTTATACACAAACTGTATTGTTAGTTTCAAAACAATGTTTTTTCACAAATTCGTATTAGTACATAAACCCTGATAGGGCGCTGTTTTATCGCGGTGTGGAATGAAATGTGGAATTTTATATGAAATGTTGTCGTGCGGCGCGAGAGAAACGCGAAGTTTTTTTGGGCGGAAAGGGCTGGTGAAGGCGGGCGGTCGCCACAACGCTGTTCTAAGACTCACCGTTGTACCCGAATATCAGTCGGGTGGATCGCGCAACGCTAGCACCGGTGGCCGGAACGGCACTTTGGAATCCAATTTTAACGAGTTAATCGAATGCTTTTATAATCCCGGTTTACTGAGCGCTTTTATACATTCTTGAGGCACATCAAGGTGCGTAACTGTACGTCAATCACCTTAGATTTAATTTTGTAAATTAATCATGTCAAATATAATAATAATTTACAAACGAATAAATATAAATTACAAAACGCTTACAAACTCCGCACTAAAAGTTCTTGTGTTGCGATTGACATGGACGATACAAATTAGACAATACTAACACCACGAACGATTTATCTGTCATATTAATATCTGTCCCATGCGGGACTCGAACCAGAGATCTCTATCTCTGCAAATAGGTTCACTACCAACTAGGATACGGGTGATGATATGATGAATATGATAATAATTGGTTGGTCTGTTAAATTATGCTGGATCTATTAAATTCACTCAAAAATATACATAATTATGTATATGGTTATCAACAGTTACTAAAAGATTACCTAAAGTCGAGTTTAAAACAGATAAGAATAGATTAAAAGGTAATATTGGGTATTAAAGTATACATATTTTAAGGGATTTTGTTAAGAGATTGATAATTCATTAAAGTTTTGGTTCGATTGCCAATAATAAATTTAAAGATTTATGGAAGTACCAAAAACATGTTTACGAAATTATATGTTCATAAACAGTGTCAATAGTTAAAAACTGTATTGCCACTTTTTACGCCCACCTAGAAGTATTGTGTAGTACATAAATAAAACTTAACAATTTTATTTTTATCATTATTTCAATGATTGTAAATGTATACGTGTGTGTGTGTGTGTATGTATGTGCGTATATAACTTCTAGAATTACATAAAAATCTTTTGACAAAAAAGAAAACCGTCTTCAAAAGGGATAAAATAATTTGATGAGGGAAACGGCTTACACAAAAAAAATACAGACGAATTGAGAACCTTCTCCTTTCTGATTATTAAAGGCTTTTATTTAACTTGCAGTGTATGTATGTATGTATGTTTGTACGGGTGAAATCTTGCAACTCAATTTTGAAGCAGATATCTTCAACCGATTGAGCTGAAATTTTGTATACACATTTAGTTGGTTAACAATGCATGATTAGCTATATTTCGTCACTGTAGATCTAACATGGCGGAAAATAGAAGATAGCGTACCAGTAATATTTATAAAAATATAAAATAAATGAAATTTATCGACATTTTAATTACATTAGATTTAAATGCCCTAAAAAGAATAAAACAAACTTTTCTATAAAACTTTTACTATCAACATAATACGTCATTACACAATTTATATGATATAAAAGCTTGTCGCGAGAGTTACAAGTGTATTGACTTTAATTTTTTAAACATTCAAATTTATTAAATATGAGGACTTAAGTCTCGCGACAAGAATAGCGGGTTGCTAGTAAGAAATAAAATCAGAAATACAAAAAAATGGTAAGGGGTTATTAAAATAATGTTTTAGCTTCAAACTATTCGTGTCTGTTGTTGATAGACATATGAAAAATAATCCTTAAATATAAAATAGGGTTAACCCGGAATACATTGACAAAATGGGTGAAATTTAGAATTACTATTCAGGATGTGAAACGTATTACATTTTTATTTCTCTGCGGCTCTACGCAGAACGCAGAATGTCAGGTACCTACTGGTAGTAAACTTAAGACTTTCTCTGAACGAAAGGGAGAAAATTCAATGAATAACATTTAAATCTATACTTTTTATTTACTTCAAGCTTACCGTGGCCAAATTAAAGTAAAAATTAAGTAAAATATATAACAAACATGGTTGGTCATAAACAACAACTACGGTTATTAAACAAGTTTAGTTATGCTTTCTACCCTATGCTTGACGACTGTTATTTACGATAACAACCCGACCAACAGAGTAACGTGCCCTCTGAAGCACAAAAACGCTCAAGAAATTTTTGCTCCTAGCGTTCACCCGTCCAAGTACAGACCGCGCTTACAGTTGCTTAACTATGTCGATCGCATAGGACCGACGCGAACCGCCCGGCTGTGAGCGAACGACCGAATAAATTTACTTACTTTTATTTAAACGAGTTTTGATACTTCTTCCTACTACAGAAGACCCAGATAATTATAAGGTATTCAGCTTGATAGAATCCGCAGTCTTCGCAGGACTATATTATCAATTTTATTATTAAATCATTAATATTACTACTGGTATTATTATCTTTCCGTACAGCCCTCCTGGCAAGCTCCCACCCTCTCGCTTGAGTCAACCGCCAAATGATTTGTCGTGTTTCGTTTGGGAGTTTGAGAGCCAGTACTTTCTTTCTTTCTTCTTTCTTCTTTCTTGCCGACACTGCATCAGTGATGCCTTTGGCGTAAATGTTGTCCATGGGCGACGGTGACCATTTATCACCGTGTGTATCGTCTGCTCGTTTGTTTTCTAATAACATATTTTTATTATGGGTTTTCAAAATGCATATATAAACTGGAATATTACGTTCGATTAGCAATTATATCTTCAGTAAACATTATAGTACACGAGTATTGGGTCTATCTAAATTATCGGCCCAACACCTGCTATTGTAGTATCTATACGAACAGTATATTTACATATATATTAATATTAAGGAGAAACAATCCCACAATTTTGTGTTTTTACATTCTCTGCAAAATAAATCGTATTATAACACGATTCGGCAGCCAACTCAAGTGATTCCAAACTCGCCTTGGGTCATTTACATATTTTCATCACTTTCTACTTTATATGCTGTGTCGTTTAATGTAATTGTTCCTTTGTAGACGTATATTAACAAGAAACCTAATTAAAAGTCGTTTTGTTTTCCTTTCTTCATACAGAGAAAACATTACGCTCAATCTGATGAATACCTAGAAGAGAATCGTATGAAATATTAACATTTCATTGCGATTGCCCAGATTTTTATATTTCATACGACGCGTCCGTGATGTACATATGTATTTGGATCGAAATAGTGGCGTAAAATACTTAAATAATGAGTACTCATTTGCATTTAAAATGTTTAGTGTACGCGATAATATAGTAAGTTAAAAATTTGGTATATCGGCGTACGAAAGTTTAAACGTTCGCTTCGTTTTGATTACAATACAGTAAAAAATAAGGGTGAAATTTTAAAAGTACAATTTGTTACGTAAGAGAGAAATGTAAATCCGCCGCGACAGGATTTAAAAAAATATATTAAGGTAACCAAGAGCGAAGCACAATGGAATTTTAATGGTGTGGTTATTAATGGTTTTGATGTAATACTACATATCTAATTTGTTATTATTCTACATCGTCCCAGTGAAATAAAATTACCCTCAATTCAAAGGATAATGCTCTTCATAAATGAAAAATTTGAAGCATTCTCTACTATGCTTTTAATGGCTCAAGGTGTGCGATGTCCAAAGGAGCACACAATGGATTATTTGATTTCAATCGAATATATTTGAAGTATATGTATTTATAAAATTTAACACGTAAATTTACATATTCAAGCTAATTTTAGCTATTCTGAAACTAGCAAAGATACCCCATATCAGCTAACTAATAAATAAATAAGTAATGACACACACATAGAATTTCCCAGGATTCCCTGTGGTTTCCCTGTAGAATTCGACTAGGATTCCCTCTGACATATACACATCTGGTCCAAAAATAGAAATTTAATTTCACCATTCAAATTTCTGCCTCCCTGGGTATCGAACCAAGGACCCTTCGAATAACGGTCCAACATGGTAAATATTGTACCACGCGGGTCGGCAAAACAAAATAAAATGTAACGAAGTCTAAATAAAATCCGCCCGGTCAGATTAGTGGTCATTTTTTGGTATTGTCCTAGATGAACATTATACTGTATGTGGAACATTTTTCTTGTTTATATATGTATATAGACTAGATGAACCAGCAAACCTTTAACCTTTTTGTTAACTTTCATTTAAACATGCTATAAAGTAACATTTTCCAAATCAGTTTCGTTTATCGATAAATTTAGCAAGCACGCCCTGCAAATCAAAATTTCGTTTGTATGGCGAAATATACATAATGTAGCCAGGCGTTATTCCGAAATCCAAACATTACACTCTAAGCGCGGACGGATCAAGTTTCACATGACTCAAAATATTTTTAAACTACCTTTATTATTTATTATCTATCAATGTTTATTGTATCTAACTGCTGACGATCCATCGATCAATATATGTATATACATAATATATATATATATATAAATACATACGACATACGATATATTATACACTAGCAAACTCGGCGAACATCGTTTCGAGTAAAAGTCAACGATTAATTGACATAAATTGACATAACTTCTTTATTTGTTAACCAATTAAAATAAAATAAATGTTAAGTAAAGCCCATCAGAATATAATCCTGACTACTGCATTCAAATAAGATAAGCGGTTTACGAGATCAGTGTGCACAAACATATAGACAAAAAAATGTTTTGGGTTCTTTTATATAAAGGCCAAAGTGGCAAGGGCTTTACTTACGCAAAAAGATCCTTACAGATATAATCTGTACTATAACAGATATATCCCTAACCGCTGTCTATCTCTACGGACGACGGAGCCTACTTACATTCTTGTGGCTCATCTACACGTTTGCCAACTGTATAAAGAAAGTACCTCGTAAGAATATTTCCTAACTTAAATGGAATATAGCACATTATATGATATACCTACTGACATTTACATACATTCATACATTTCAGACGATAATTATTTATACGTGGTATACGCTAAATACGCTACGTATATGCTAAAAGGAATAAATCTACATTTTTGCAATGATACGAGTACTCACGATCATGTAATTCGTACATCAATACTTTTACTTAATAGAATAATTTTAACGCAAACACTGGCAATCTAAATACATATACATATATAACTCTAACTTAATATCTAACTATAAAGGTGGACTGACTAACATAGTGAACTATTAACGCACAATCCAAACCACTAGTAATTTGGCATGCAGGTAGATGTTATGACATCCGCTAAAAAAGGATTTTGATCAAGTCTACCCCCAAGGGGATAAAATAGGGGATAAAAGTTTCTTAACGCGAGCGAAGCCGTGGGCAAAAGCTCTTTTTAATAAACGGCTTTAGGGGTTGTTCATGACCTACATGTATATTAAGCCAAAATACTTGCATTTTCGCACAGTTAAATATTAAATAGCCGAACTGTAATATATGTCGCATTTGCCAGGTGAAAATTTATTTGTATATTGTTGTATAAAATTCACTCATTTGGAACAAAGTGGGCTGTGGTTATGCCACAATATAACGAGGCTTGTGATTGCAGCTTCTCTAATGTTCACATAATGTGGTTTTGCACGCTTAGCAGAACAATAATATTAGCGTAATTAATAAACAGTAAAATAAAGTAACAATCACACGACAATATAATTTTAAAACATAAACCTTGTGCACTATAGATTGACAAAATGTAATTAAAGTGTGTTATGCTGGCAGACGCCCTCTATTTTTCTTCAATAATTTAGTAACTAGGAGACCTGGCGAACTTAGTATCACCCTAGAACATTTGTCCCGTTTTTGTAACATTTCTTATCACTACTGAACTGGCTGTTACATTATGTCATATAGCCTATACCCTTCTTCGGTAAATTGACTATTCAACACAGAAAGATTTTTTCAATTCGAACCAGTAGTTCCCGAGATTAGTGCGGTCAAATAATCAAACAAACTCTTCAGCTATATAATATTAGTATAGATTTAGTAATTTTTAAATTGAAAATTAACGTAATCTCACGCGATATAATAATTTTTCTAAGATGGCTTTAGCATATAAGCTTTGAGGTTACTTTAAAGTTTAAACAAGTACCGGTACAGTAACTTAAGTAAGTAAAGTCATATTTTTTTGTTCTTCATAATTGATTTTGATTATACCGAAACTTATCAATTAACAACAAAACAATAAGTACGTCAACAGCTTAATGTTTTATACAAACATAATTCAGAAAATTTAACAATGATTTATTCAAAGTAATGGATTCCGAAGGAAAAGCCTGCAGGCATTCCATTATAAGATAGATTTGTGAGATTAAATCTTATTACAACTTTACGAGTCAAAAGCTTAAACATCTTTTGAGACAACTTGTAGCCTTAAACACTATTCATTATCAATCAACACCAATTTAGAATTAACAAGCATAAGTTGGATCTATCAGAATTATTTTGAAATTTCTTACAATTTTCATCACATCTTATTTTGCTTCAAATGCAAAATGAATGCTTTTTCACTTAACAAAAGAACCGTTGGGCAGCGATATTGGCATTCAATTGTAAATTGAAAATAAATTTCGTGGAGAATCAATTTTCTTAATGGGGATGGAACTCAAACTAAACTTTATCTATACTAAGGCGCTAAAGTATTAAAAGAGAATAAAGTTAACGAGGGGAGTTTTATTAACGGTGGATGATGAAAAAGAAACACAAATTAAAATAATAAGTCCAAAAATAAATTTGGTAGTACGGTGACGGGAAGAAATTTGATGAATTTCAAATAAGTTTTAAGAACAGGGTAAGATAATGGTATGTTTTATTTGCTAAAACACAAAACATCCTCTAAGCCACATAAAGGCTACATAATCTGATCTTGGATCTTATTAAGCAACAAACTCTACTTTCAACATTACGGTAAACAATAATAGTGTTAGTTTCGTACACAAAGATTAAGATATTCATCTGTTTAATGATTCTTAGCGTCCTTTATCTTATACTTACATCACTTGCGTACTCGTATATTTCAGAAAGTAAAATAGAATTAATAACATAAATCAACGTTACAGAGATCTAAACGTTTACGTTCAAATTTAATACTCATATTAATTTTAATTAACCTTTTAATATGATAAAGATATGCAAACGTAATCCATATTATTTCGTACTAATTGTTGAGAAATATCTATGGGTAGGTTAATACTTGTATATACATATGTATTTAATGTGTATCGAATTAGCAGCGCTAAACTGTGTAGTGTCATTAATTTTTAACGCTATTCCCAAAACTGAAATATATCTATAACCCTTAAAAAATTTACACAGACGAAACGAATTTGAATTTCATTAATCATACACTGAAATGTTTCACTTGCCAATGAAAACTGCTCCTTCGAAGAGTGAAATCAAAAGCAAACAAAGAGTATATTATAGAGGCGAGTGAAATCATTGAGTTGATACAAGAACAATGTTGTGAATACTTATAAATTTATAGATAATTCTTTATTTCAACGTAGAATAAAATAATAAACCTTACTAAATTGCGTTTGTGGTATACTTTTGTAAACAGCACCCACGTGTACGAGCGAGCGCCCCTTCTCGCCGTATGCTTCAAAGTAAATATGTGTTTATGGCTGTAAAATAAAGTAAAGAGTCCAATTATGAACCACAGACAATGTAATGCTTTTGAATTTCAATAAAACTTTCCCTCCGGTTTGCTTTAATAATTCCGTAAAGGAAAAGTTAAAAAGGGCGGTACTGGTGAATTTGTATGAGAGTTAAAAGATATTGAGGATATGTAAATAGATTCCTATTCCAGTCATGAGGAAAATAAATACTGAAAGCGTTTCTTTAAGTAAACAAGTTTGAAAGGCAGTATAAACAGTAAACTATTTACCGCCTTCACTTCGCTTCGATAAAACTATGGCCTTTTACAGAACTTAAAATATTTATATTGTTAAATATTCATATTCATTTCTTCAAGTATTTACAAATATAATATTAAGTCAACCCCAATCGAATATTGCAGCAGCAGTAGCAATAAAAGTTCTATAAATTAGAAACATATTCATTTATGGCAATAATTATTAACCTCATATTTATTTTTCTTAGTCTATTTTTTGGAATGAAAAGTATCTAAGGGATATATCCTGTAAATAAGCTACAAACATGTTAATATAGTCTAAATCTGTTCAGTTCAAAAAAATATCATCTTTGTATCTTTAACAAAGCTTAACAAGATTAAAATGTACACAGGTATTCAAAATACAGATTTGATCTCGTCAGTTTTACTTTCATATAATAATAGCTGTAGAGAAAACACAACGTAACAGGAGGAATATTTAACAAAATAACGGTGATAAAGCAGGTGTATGGTACCTTTTAGGTTATACGTACACTTTTCCATCAACAAAAATATCGTTGATGGCAGGCGTTTCTTCGCTAAATTTGCTAAAACCCTTGATCGTTATCATATAATTACATACCATGACAAGGCTGACAATGTTCTACCTAACAGAGTTAACGTACTTAAACGCCTTGTTTCTAACTAGTTACGATATGGTTGGTCGTATTAATAAATTGTTAATTCTTGTGACTGCGTATTTTCCAAATTGTCATAAAGTTTATAAGGTATTATTATTAATTTGAAATCCTTGTTAAGACATTTTATATAGAAACAATATATTTATTTGAATATTATGAAACACTAATGACTCCAACAATCATTGTTAATAAATATATTTAAATGGAAGTTATTTCGGTTTATGAATAATTTATATAAGTTCCTAAGAAATCGATAAATCCTAGCTAAAGATGAAGAAATGAACATCATTCGTTAAATGGAAGTATGATAATTATATATGTAGTATTAACATATATTTCATCAAACATAGATCATAGCGACAGCGACATTACGTCGAAGAGAAACTTTTGCCTTGTGACACTAATAACAGCTTATATG
>DWJN01006526.1:0-10627 GCA_018248895.1 Carystus phorcus | reverse complement strand
GCTCGAATATTTTGCGAGTTCTAAAATTGGATGACGACCTAATTATATAAATGGCGGTTTATATATTTTTTATTCCGGAAGTAAGCAAAATGTTCACTGAACGTTAACAAGTAAGGAAGGGGACTGCTAGTCAGCGTAGCCACTGCTGACTACTTATTTTCGACTCCCAGCTGCCTAAATTTGGTCGTTTGCGGTATGATGATACGAAATTTATGCTGCGTAAGTGATTATTGATAATAGATCCCTTGCGTTATAAGGATTTGCTCGGTTGAAAGTAATGGTTTTCTCGCAGAAAAGAGGATTTTGAATCTGTATACGTACGGTTTTGACATTATAATATTCGGGATGAGAGTTGTTTACACACTAATGTAGATGTTTTATTAAAAATTTACAGTAATATAATAAATATTATGTTTACGTATGCTATTTATCTCAAATGACGTAGAGGGCAGCACCTAGCGAAGGTTATAGAGTAAAATATTTAGAGGGCAGGCTTTCATTATGCTAATGGCAAGTTATACGTCTTATAAAGTGTCGTGAATGGCGGATACGTTACTGAACTATATTAATTTAGATACATCTCTAACAGTTTACACCAGGACAATAATGTCACGAAGTTTATATGATAAACATTTCATAAATTCTTTAAATAGACGTAACATTGTGTCATAAACGGTCATAAACGACATTGCCGTAACATTGTGTCATAAACGGGCATGAAGACCCTTGAGTATATTCCCTTCTTTGCACGTGGTGCATCTTGCTGAATGACAGTCGAGATTATTTCACGAGGCTCCTCTGGAACTCTATTTTGGGGTACTATTGCCTGGTGATGGGGACTAAAATCTCCTTCTTAAATTGATAATAGTGTCGGAGAGTTAGGAATAATGCGGGTTTTTTTCTAGTAACGTATCGGCGACGCTTTTGCCGTTACTCATGTTCATGGGTGACCACTTACCATTTGGTGGTCCGTTTACTCGTTTGTTATGTACATATTTATATAAAAAATGTGCAAAAGGGATCTGGCGCCATAAAAAGAAAATATTGCATGTATTAAGCCAAGGATGGATGGATTACGCCTCCGTATGCCTTTATGCCCCAATATTTAATTTTTTATAAATTACTGCTACATAAAAATCTCCTCATTATTTTATAATTTACTCATTGCTTAAAATATCTAGATGAATCCCGTTATATTCCAACTTTAGGTTGTTAAATAATTTGACGAGAATTCACTTTGAATTAGTTATTTGCAAAGCTCTATTATACTTCGTAATTTAAATTATAATTATAGAAGCGGTGGTTTATTAATGCTTGCTATTGTGGTTATATGTGTAATTCGAATTATGTTCATCTCATTGAATTTGTTATTGTCGTATTTCTAAGTACCTACTTATTGTACATAAAATGATTTAATTTAATACCTCAGTTGTCAAAATATAAAAGGAAATTAGCCTGATAAATATTAGATTCTATTTAATGTAATTAGATATCTAATCCAAATTAAACAATTCTTAATCCTTAACTTAAAATAAATCTCATTATTATAATTTAGTCATATTACCTACTAAAGTGATAATAGTATTTGCTATAAGGTTCATTCACTATTAATTATTGAGACATAATGAATTATAAGTTTTTCTGTTAAATTGTACATAATATTCTTAAGTTTGTATTACTTTTGGTAAGAAACTTAGTTTTCAGATAAATAAGAAGCCTACATTTTGAAAATTAATGGCCCCTACTGTAATTACTTATATTCCAAAACTATTTTAATCTTGTCGTGTCATAGTGACCGATCATCAAAATTCTAAAGTATTTGTAGCAGACCCGCAGAAACTTCACATTTGGAATTTCTTCAGTGTTCAGCCTACAGGGGAGGTAGTAATTGTAATATCCGAAAGTTTTAGTCATGTTTCCTAAATTCCATTATTGTTTAAGAAGCCACATGCGGTTAAACGGTTTGTGGCACTTTTCTGACTCAAAAGTCTCCGAGAATTACGTTTAACTAATTTCGACTTTGCTAGTGTTAAAGCTAAGGAGTCACTATTATCACTGAATATAACTGAAAGAACTTATGGTCTAGTCTTATCAAGTATTCTATTAAATCCGTTTAGATAAACCAATGGAAGAGCTTTAAGAAAAATTGTATATAAGGGAAAAAGGGAGATTTTAAATAAATAGAAATGCTAACGTTTACGCTTTGGTCTCACTGCAAAAATATTATAATTTTACTGAATATTAGTGAAATTTTGGGTATAAAGTATAAGAAACAAAGCGGACTATCATTGAATCGAAGTTTATTGTATGACTTATGGACTAAGTTAAATGAAAACAGGTCTATAAGGTTTCAATAATGTTATAACAAGATAAATAGAAGTTTTAAGCGTCGGATTATACGAAGCTCAAAGCTAAATACATTTAAAATATTAGTCTGCATATATACATTTTGAAATTATTATTCCTTCCGTTCGCTGTTCAGTTAAAACATGAAAATGGCATATTTAACGTTTAGCAGAATTTAATATATCATAAAATGTTATTTATACCCCATTTGCGCTCGTCGGGAGCCCAGAGGTTTCATCGGCTCTCAGTAGGTACGTAAGATACAAGAATTGCACGTTCCCGACTTAGGGTACGTACGTAATGGCTTTTATAAGTATTTTTAATGTTACGAGTACCTCTACACTATACGTAGTTGTAGAAACTGACACTAAAACATGTACACCTTTAGTCGTAATCTCTGAATAGAACCATCATAAAATTTTATTAATTTTATCCCTTGGTAACAGATTTATTTCCTGGGATAAAATAATTAAGGAACATTTAATTTATATGAATATTATGAAATGAACACGACGAATTTAGAAATACGATTTTGTACTTAACTTTTAGA
Organism: Carystus phorcus; assembly: GCA_018248895.1. NCBI lineage: Eukaryota > Metazoa > Arthropoda > Insecta > Lepidoptera > Hesperiidae > Carystus > Carystus phorcus. Next base: position 7,731 of record DWJN01006526.1, on the reverse strand, counting down.
GGTTTTTAAGTCGTCTAAAAGCAAATTTTAGCTTCTTAGTAAATTCACACGATCGGTCTATAGTCAATATCACAATCACTTATGTCTGACACTATCACCGTCGATCACGGACCTTAGTTGGGTGAACTTACGAGCTTTGGGTCAGAGAGCGAAATGGGATTCTTGTCACCATGTTTTATAAGTCGGTATTTACGCAGTCTGACTTTTATCACATTAATTAAGGTTTTCTTGAAGCAATCAAATTAAAATTGATATCTATTTTTGACGAGATATTTTTTTGTGTTTCAATGAATATAAAAAAATTAAAATTGGGAAGCGGGAAAGGAAAATATTAAATGATTATAAATTCTAAATAATTCCTGTCGATTGCTACGGTTATATTCATAGCAAAACTCTAGCAATATTTTAGAAACAATATTCTTTCACTTGTTATGCAGTTTGTATGGAACGTCAGCTTTGTGATTTGCGATGTTGATTTTTTACTGCGCAGACTAGACTGTTAATAGTTTTCAAACTCCGTAAGCGCAGGGCGTACTGTTGATCAGGATTCTTGTGCGAGTACCGCGATATGAATTCAATCAGAAATTCCAAATGTATGTAGACGTATTTATACTTTTTTATACATAAACTTTAACAAGAGAGCAAACGGTCGAATAACAAAAAGTGATCATTGCATATCGATATTAAACTGACGTGGAAAGCAAGAGTCCTGTTTTTCACAGGTTCGAAGACATCAACAAAAAGACAAAAACATTTACTTTGTGGTCGAGCTTCAAATAACGATTATATTATTATAATAATGTAATTTATATTATTACTGCTTTTATGACCTCACGAAGACTGCCTGGTTAGTTTCAGGCCTCTTGTTTAATTCAGTTGCCAAACGAGTTGGATTGTTCTTGCTTGGGTCCAAAGGGCCCGTAATTTCTTTTTTTTATTCCTTTTTCGGTTAGCCACGTATTGGTAACGATGACTACTTATTGTGAGGGTAGTTATTTGTCAGCTATTTAAATAGCGAATAAATATAATTAACAAAAGCGTTAGAAGTAACCCAGGCAGACACAATTTCGTACTATCACAGAAGAGTATTGTTGTGGTTGAATCATGAAAGTGGTAAAGATTTCGTGTATAAATGTTTAGTATTAAAATAAAAAAAAAATACATTTGAATTTCGCGATAGGATTTTACCAAGCTCTTGACATGTTGTCACTTTTTTACCTAATTAGCCGATAAATGAGCAGTCAAGACGATTATAGTACGTGTTCGACGTCGTCCATTTCCGTTGATGTATTACAGACGAAGAAGAAAGATCTTCGATTAATTCTATAGATTTACCACATTGGAAACTATTTCTATCGTCTCATAAAATAGCTTAATCCTCCAGTATGGGATTGTGTCTGTATTCCAAGCCGCCCCAATACTGCTAGAACCCAGGTCAATTTAAGTTTAAAAATAGCCAAACAGTAAGAACAGTTTGTATTCAATGAATATTGACATAAAATGACATAACTTCTTTATTTGTTAACCGCTTTTATGAAAAAAAACATTAAATGTCAAGCAAAGCCTATCAAAATATAATCACTTATTAGCATTTAAAGCGCATTTAAATCTGATAAGTATACCGTTTCTGAAATTAACGTGCACAAATATACACACAAACAGATAAAACGAGAAAACATTTTTTGGGTTCTCTTGCGTATATAAAGGCCCATTATGAATTTTTAAATGTATTTGCTATGTACAGACAGTGATCAGTTACAGTTTTATTCTATGTATAGTAAAATGGCAAGTATTACGTATTTTGATTTTAATCGTTATAGTAGATGATACTAGTAGCTAGGTAGTTTTAGCTATGATAATCAATATCGAGACGCAGATTTCTACAAAGTTCTAGTAACTTTGTGGTCTCGAACGTAATGTAAGTAGGTAGGTATATCTAAGGTTACGAAGTTCTCCAGAAGAACTCGCGAAGAAACTAAGTCAAATTAAAGCAACGTTAATGCTAATATTTTATTCATAATAGTTTAGAAACGGAATAAAGAACATACTTTTGTGTTTGTGGAGCCTTTGTTTGTTTTTACGTGTTAGGTGGTAGTTGTTCTTTATAAGAAATTTTGAGATTCGGTAGAATAGATATGATGATATGTTATTTGTAGACGATGATGTAGTACTATAAAATTCTCTAGAAGCGCGCGAATAAAGTATTGCCCTTAATTTCATGTCTGATTTCCTAAAATTTTAACGTGAAATATCTTTGTTAGTCTAAAAATAAAAAAATATCTGATTGCACATTAACAACGCGTTGCCTTTTCTCCATTTTGCTCTATAAAATATTGTCGGTAATTATAAAATAGTGGTGTTTGAATACACCAAACTTATTTAACATTTAACGTTTAACATAATTATACATATATCTAAGACAAGGTAGGCTGAAGTGATAGAAGATAGTAAAAGTAAAGTAAGTAACTAAGTAAGAAGATAGTAAAAGTAAAGTTTAAAATCTCTGAAGCAAAAACAAAATGTTTGAAAGTTAATCCAGAGGTGAAATGACGCTGTTAGTTTCCGAAGATTGAGTACGACTCGCTGAAGCTGGCGACGGAAGTCAGTCAACTGAAAAATAACTTTTAACACTTCTAAGTTTATTTAAAAGTCTCGTTTCAAATATAACTTATTTATTCTTCAAAAGTAACTAAAGTTGACTAACGAAGCATTGAATTGATACGTTTGTATTGGTAGTAGCGCGTAGTCTTTATAAATGTTTATGAAACTAAAGCATGTAAAAATATTTCAGCCAAAAAGGAACTGTAAATGTTTTATTGAAAGAGGTTTTAAATCTTCCGATGTTTCATAATATTCTATATATGCTTCCACGTAAAAGTATGGTGCAAGGTTGGTCAGGATTGAACTGGGAGCCCAAGAACTTTAGGGGTACGTAGAACCCCGTGGATATCATGGATATTTGCAATAAAACATATCTAATATTTCAATAAGAATTTGTAACACAAAATGAATGTAAACGCTAACACAGATCGTGATTTTGGAAAGCTAAAATCCGAAACCAAAATCAGCACGGGATTGCTCTCTGGTCGGATTTGAAAGCGGCTAATTCTTAGGGCAGCGTGAAATGGAGCGAGTCATTCGGCACAAAGCGGTACTAATGCGCACCCGTCCGGTGCACCGCCGCAATTATATTTGCATACGACCACTCTTGGCTGGTTACTGCACTGAACAAAAGTAAGCCGTGTACCTTCAAATCAAATTAAAGAGTTAATGCGAATCTGAGATGTATGCTTTACGATATTGAGCGCAATGTTTTATGACCTATCTTGAATTGTTCTGAGTTTTTGATTGTAACACATTCAATTCTTAATTTCTCTGCGTGTGTCTGCATATTTTCTTAAGAATGCCGTATTTTCTTAAGAGTCGGAGCTACCTCATCCCACAAGAAAACGTCACTAAAACGTGGCTTCCTTGGGTCATTAAGCTATAAAAAATGAATTAATAGATAGAGATACAGAAGATAAAAAGCCTAAATCGGAGCACCCTTTTGACGGTTGTATAAAAATACTGGTAAAATAATTATACAGCAAGTTATAATTTTTGGGTTGTTGCTCGAAATTATATAATTGTACGTTAATTTTTGAACCCCATTTTTACACTCAACATAAGTTCAAAAAACTTTGGGTTCCAACATAAAATATGTAGGTAGAATATTGATAAATATTTTTGTAATATTTGCGTACAACATTTAAACCAGTGATGATGACTCCAATGAACCGATTGGTTTCGAAATTTTTAAAAATCCAATTACAACAAAATTTGATTCCGGCAGTATGTAACCAAAGGCACACGTTAAATAAACAATGCTACACTTAAATATGGTGAGATAATCGTTAATAGGGAAGATTCATTGTATTACCAAGATATACATTTGTTTACTCTATTTAAATTTTGTAGTGAATAATCCTTTGATAAGCCTTTGATAAACCCGGCAATTGGCAAATTAAATAAAGACATGACTGAAATTTGAGTAAAATAAAGCATGACTAGCATATGCACGATATTATACGAGTATTCTAATGCGCGTCTTACTCGAATCAGATTCTGAAATCCTTTTACGTACGTCGTTAAAGGAAAATTCGACATCTACAGCTTGGGCAACCACTTAGGTACCTATTCAATGGGGAATCGAATGCTTTACTTTTTACGCTGTAAGAATTTTATGATTTTGCACATTGATTTTGCATATCATACTCCGATAATGTTTGCTCCCGCCGGTTTAATAACTATGGAAACGTATGTAATAGACCTACATATGATTTTTCATACACGAACTTATGGAAATTATTCTGTTGGCGTAATTACGTTCTTCAATTGAAGAACACATAAAATCAACACTAAATTATATGTTACCTTTAATAAGATAATACCTATTTATAAAATTGCAACAGGACAAATTCATGATTTTAAAGTTATGTTGATTAATAGGCATGAGAGTCTGAGGTTTTACACTCGCCGCGGAATCTAATTATTATTTATTCATGCAGGTCACAGTTATAAATATTGTAATTGCTTTAGCGACACTAAATCAGAATCACAATCTATTAATTGACTGAATTGAATTTTCTGTAATTTAGTTTTAATATTTACCTAGTTTTATTTTCGCTTATATCATCACAGATGGAATCTGGGAAAAAAACTTGAGGGGAGCTGATATTAGCATATTTATTAGTATCATCCAAGAGAGACCGTGCTCCGCGGATCTGTTATCAATAATGACTTACGCAGCATTATAATAAATTTTATATTACCATACCGAAACCGCGGTGATCTGTTTTCGCGGGAGACGAAGGTACATTTAGATAGAAAATCCCCCGTAAAGTAGTTATAGTTATTGGAAATAAGAGAAGTGCTCCATCTCAACTTCGATAAAGGAATAATAGATTTTTATATAGATACAAATAATAAATAAGGCATCCCATTGCAAATTTGTTGATCTGCAATCGATTTGGTTTTACGTGGAAGTTCAGAACTTCATAACTTACTTATTCAAACTCAAATTATTTATTTCATGTAAGTATTTAATAAATACACTTATGAAACGTCAAATATTTTACATTTACCACCGTTTCAGAAGGGTGCCTTATAAAGAGGAGAAGAAACGGCGAAAGAAACTCCTCAGCACATATTTAAAAAAATACTTAGTTTAATGACAGTTATAAAAACTTAAATAACATTACAAGTACCTACTAACTTAAGTAGAGCTGGTTGTGGTTGTTTATTTCCATGCGTATGTTGTGTGGGTAATTAGGGTAATTAGGGAATCGAATCTGGGGCTCATCAGTTTGGTGGTAAAGTTGTTTAATAGCTTCAGCCCTTTAATGACCCACTACAACGTACTGTTTACTCCTTATAATTTAGGAGGGCTCTTCACAGTAAAAATTAAGAGGATGTTGAGGAATCTACTCAATGATTATGGTATTAAATTATTGTAATACTTAGATATATTTCATTACTAAATCTCGTATTATTTGTTTATATAAAATAAATACAATTTTTTCCGGCAAATTTACATTTTTATTGTGCTTTTAAATGACACAATTTCACGACCAAAGTTATGCTGATGAGCTCTTTTTGTTTGAAAACATCAAACTTCGTTCATCATTCAAATAAACTCGTTATTATGTTAGGAAACAAAGCCTTTTCTTTGGATTTTCTCAAGATACATGGGTCACGTTGAAAGTTTTCAGAAAGTCATAAATGGAATAATGTACCCACGAACCAGTTAATTTTTATTCGAAGTCTCTCAACTCTCCAACATGGAGTCAAGCAGTAAAAAGGATCTCCATTATTTCTTTTTAAGGATCTATCCAATTTATTTCAAACAAAGCTACGGCATTTTCAGTGTTCGTATTATGAATATCTCTCAATTAACTGTTTATTTTAGAGAATAAATAAGTATCATATCAAAATAATAAACAAGCTGTATTTTCAAGTATTTACGGAAATTAAAATCATGGCATTTTTGTCCTCTGTATAATAAAGAGTCATAGGAGAATCCAACAGGCGCATCGCCTAAATGCCGCATTTGTATAAGACTTTTAGTACTTGGTTCATATTAATACCAAAATTTGCTGACTTACGTTAAGCAGATACGTAGAACACGACACGTTATCTCCGGTGATGGCCAAAAAAGCAGATCCTTTGTAGAGGTAAATAAAAAAGACCTACTTCGTATAGATAAGCAATCGATAGCCTTCGTCATGAAATGAAATAACAATTGACTCGTAATATAATATTAATTAAATCAATAACTTCAAAATTTAGAATGATGACAAAAATGAAGGGATTATTTCTTACTTAAGTAGTAATTCTAAAAACTTTCAGCTTGACGACTGTATGTTGTTCATTAAATTTGTATGTGAGGTTGGTAAAATTTTATTTATTACCACTACCTTTAATATTAAACTAAAAAATTAAAGAGATTTGATGATTAGACACGTATTTCTTTTCTAATTTAATAAATGAGATTATATTACGCCTGATACAAATTAGAATGGATAATATCGCGTGAGTCCGTAATATAATTGCTTGAAAAAGTTTTTTGGTTATTATTTAAGATGAAAGAAATGAAACTTACTAATAAATTATTTCGTCTCCTCAAATAAATCATAATGTAATTTTCGACTTCAGATTTCCACTCGACGACATAGCTAGTTGATGTAAGTACACATATACACAAGACAGAATGTTCAATTTGTATAAGCATGGTAGTATACGAGTAACTGTAAAGTCATGAGATATACATATATGTATATTTTTTTCATCGCTAACTTTTTCATGTATTATATTTAATTTTCCAACATTCGAGAAACTCAAAATGAATAGAAGGTACCTTAATGGAAATAAAAACTATCAATAATGTGGGCTATATTATTTACAGGATAATAATAATGTGGGCTATATTATTTACAGGATAATAATGTAAATCTTACAAAATATCTCTTTATCGACTCTTTTATCCCGATTAGGCCGCGAAATCGTAGTGGTTTCTTTAACTTTCAATACAGACTATGTTTTACGTTCACGTCAAAATCATTTTCCTCAAGGGGTGAGCATTTATTGGGTGGAAATAACAAAGACGATAAAACTGTTCGTTTGGAAAAAGGATATTGAATAAGGTCAAACGCAGATATATTCGTATTGAAGGCAAATGTCGAGGCGTTTTAGGGACAGCCGTTTGCGCACTGTTTTTATACGCCCGATAATGTGTCGTCGTAACAGGAAGCTGATATTGCTACAAGATTTTTGTTTCTTATCTTTTAACTAACTTTTTGTTAGTAAATTTTACTATACATATAATGATAAAAACTTCGTGACTTTGTTTATCATTTAATGTCTATTGGTCTGTAAGAAAAACACAATTTATTTTTACATTTGAGATATTATTACATAATCCCATTTTAGCTAATTTTATGAAAACCTATTATGATGCATTAGACAACGTTACTGAAGCGAGAATAATAGTTTTCTAAAGTATGGAGTCTTGTACAATAGCTTTATCGGTGACTCCATTGCCTTTGTGCTTGGTGCTTTGTGTTGCATCTGCTTAAAACGGTAACTAGAGCGCTTCTATTCGTGGCAGGAACTAAATTCAATTGAGACCTCTTCAAGAAAAGGATAATGGTATAATGGTATCCTTTTGAAAAGTCTATTAATCTTGACAAAGAG
>DWJN01006525.1:0-10627 GCA_018248895.1 Carystus phorcus | reverse complement strand
ATTGACATGGATAATATATGGCCCGAACTTTTAACACAAAATTTATATAATAAGTTATAATAAGCTAACAAAAAAAAATACAAACAAATTGAGAACCTCCTTCCTTTTATGAAGTCTGTTAAAAATAAAATACTTTTATAAAAGGACAACTCAATATTTCATATTCACTTAATTTTACCGGGTTCTGACGTAAACTGTCAACTGTCATTACTATGACAATATTCAGAGGAGGGATTTGGCAATAGCTATCAAACATTTGTGTTACTGATGACCAAGGGCAGCGGCGACCACTAACCATCACGTGGCTCATTTAGTAATTTGTCTTCTGTTCACATAAAACAATCTCGAATAGCTTTATTATGAATTTCGTTGGATAATGAGTTACTTCTTTCGCTTCTTCCCATCCTTTCCAAAAGGCGGTAGAAACAAAAATTGACACACAAAATTGTATTGGGAAATAATTACGTAAATAAATGATTTTTAATTTGAAAAATTTGATGTCGCTCAGATGAACGATGGATTAATTGAATGATGAAGTAATATGCGAACTGCCGAGTAAATGATTTAGGTTATTTTGGTCACTCAAGCACTCTTTAAGAAATTTGCTGTTAGCTTACTCATCACTCAGTCTGAAATTCGATAAGGGCGTAGTTTCCAGTGAATATGCACTTAGTGCGTCATAGTAATCCGAATGTCCTATTTGGAGTTAAGCTACTAGTTATAACTTATCTGTGTCTATGACGTATTAGCATAAACGTCCTTTATATGAAGCCGCCGGGGCTGGCGCCGCGTCGCGCCGATCACATTAGATTGAACACGGGAAATTACATAGCTTGTTGAGATACCTGCGAATAAACAACTATTTGCCACATAATTGTACTCGTTTACCTATACTTGAGACATTAACAGCGTGATTTTTAGAATATTATTATATGTTTAAGTGTACGTAACGCGTGTGTAATTATGAGATAATGTGGCGCAGTTAGCAATGTTTTTATTAGAGGTGTAGTTTTTGTTTACAAAAAATATTACTTAGATCTCACAAAAGAGAACGAAAAACTTATGTACGTATAACAAACCTTATGAGCATTCGTTATGTTACAGAGCTAAGCAAAATTTGGGAACTCTACTTGTATAAGACGCCTGTTTTTCTTTTATGGATAGGTATCTGATAATTACAAGCGGTTCAATGTTCACTTAATATGTTTAACCCCTAGAACATAAACTAACACATATATATCTGAATATATACACACATAAATATTTGTATGTTTTAGACTCTGAACATCTGGACTTAAGTCTCTCTTAAATTGGTACAACAGTGACTGGTAGATTATAGTTATCTTAAAATCGTTTCTAACTTAGATTTTCAAAGTATTTTACAAAATCGTAACTTAATTATCTCATTTAGGTTAAAATTAAACTATCATAATATCTTTATTTCTAACACGCGAGATCTGTAGCTTTTGTATTATTTCGCAATTCCTAAAAACAAATAAAGTTTAGTGTTACAGAATAGAGGCAACAAATTTAAAGTTGCCGTCTACGGCTGCCAAATGGCACTGTTCTATTTGGCAAACTCGGTTAACTTTATTATGTAACCGGTTGTAGAAAATCTCTTTGTTAAAACATTTTCATTCATTGAATTTCCGGTTTCGTTTTATTGCGTATAGTAAATTAACTTTATAGATGCCAAAATAATTTTGTTCTGGACTTAGTATCGCAGAGTTATTCGTTAGCGCTGGAAAGCATTGCTATCATAACTGCAAAAATACAACAAAAATTAAAGATTAGTGATTAGGTACATAAGTACCTGCTCTAAGAAACCATAGGACTTGTATGTTTGTGAGTAATATGTCCATATTATAAAATTGATCCATCGAACGAACAAAGAAGTAAGATCAAATATAAACACCTAAGTGACTGTAACGTTTGACAATCAAAACCAACACCCACTAGCTACTAATTATGATATATAGATGTTTAAAGATGAACTACAAAAACAGCGTAAGAACCCGAAAACTTATATGTAATAATAATTCGTTCTATATCTATGAGAATATGGTGTCAAATAACAGGAAGGTGAAACAAAGAAATAACTCGAATAACAGGAAGCCGAACAAAGAAACTGCCATCTACTGACTCCTGAAATGTGTTACGTGTTGTTTTTCCTTCGATTTTCTACTAAATTGCTGACATTGACAAATCTGACTATTGATTCAACTCAATAGGATCATTTAAAGCAAATTATGCCTTCAGGGCAATTTTAGACACGATACTACATTATTTTACAGCTGTGTGAACCGTAGTATTATAATAGTGGCTTTATAAATTGGCTATCATCATTCATTTCCATCATTTACCCAAGACCGAAAAAATATACAAAAAAGTAAAAATGCGTTACAAAGCATTATTGAAATTAAGTTACAAAAAGTTGGATCAGAACAAAAACTACAGTAGGTATCTGAAGGTCGCTTGTTTGTTTTACATTGTTTTTATTTCAATTGGATCAATTTAACGTAATCTGTGATAATTGTAGTAGTGCTAGGGTATCGTGTAAGGATTATATTATCAATATTATAAGTCTAATATTATTACTGATATGGTTATCTTTCCGTGATGCATTCTTGTGACTTAATATTCTGTCTCTTGCTTGAGTCAGCCACCAAAGACTCTTAACTTCTGCTGGCCGCTTGAGAGACTGTATTTTCTTTCTTTTATCTTCTTTTTAACACATCCTTTTTTCTCTCCGTTTAACTGTTTTCCATGGGCTACTATAACCCTTTCGCACCTGATTCTCGTTTGTCGCATACTTACACCGAAAAACTGCAAAGACGACCAAGAACTAACTTTTCTAATAGCAATTCGAACTAGTAAAGAAATTTTATTATCACGGAATACTTCGATTTTTGTACGTGCATTATGCTTTATCTATTCACAACTCCCTTCTAATTCCTTATTTATCTTTGGTAAACGATACGATCACTATTGTATATAACGACGTTAGTATTGGATATTATAGTGCTATTATCACTTTAGTATAGTTAATGACGCCGATCGATAATGGCATATAATGATCTGTCTTACAAGGCGTAGTGTGAATTGCGAAACTGCAGTTTACGAGCTTCGATCGTGAATCTTGCGGACCTAAGCTAGAAGCTTAAAGAAATGTTTGATCATATAAGCATTATAGGCAATCGTCTACAATCTCTTGTCCATTATTTCCAGGGTTTTCTGGTCAGTTGACTATTAATTTTATCGACAGGCCTATTGAGATACATATCGACTTGTCAGATTGAGCGTAAATGGATTATGAACGTATTCGTCCTTTTGCTCGTATCAAACGCCTTTATCTATTCCGTCTTTGTGTATTGACTACCTTGCATTTGAATTTCTTCGTATTTGTGATCATGAGTATTATGGTAATTTGTTCTGTAAATATGACATTCCCATTTATTATTATCTACTATTTATTATATACCACATTTTACTTTCAATAAATCATTTTAATATTTAGATTTGATTATTTGGTTTAACATACCCAGGTATTCCGTGATAACTTAGTAAACATCTTAAATCTTATAACCTTATTCATTGAAAATCTGTATCGTATATAGTTTTTTTAATACTGTTGCATTCAAACAAATACTCGTACTGTTAGCTGTGACATTAGTAGAACTTTTAACCGAAATATAATCTTAACCAATAAAACTGTCAATACATATACTCTCCGTTTTTTCTTTATTATTTCTATGTTATTTTTATCTAAGTGTATTGATACTTGTAGCCCTTGTAATAGTCAGTAACTACTTCCGCGTCAGAAGTTTTCTTACGGAGAATGAGTCAGCTCAATAAAGTTTTTGACCTTCTCTTTGTTAAAATAATATACGTATGTGAAATATTTACATTAACAAGAGTTTTGCCAGAGATAACCTCACAGGTACTTTGAGAATTTCATTAAATGACTGTTATACTGAACATATCAATAACAAAGTTTAATTCCGCATCATTACGACGTACAGTACGTTTCTTTCGTAATACTATTTTATGAAGAGTTTGAATCTGCTTCAAATGCTAAGCGTAACTTACAGACATAATGAACTAGTGGTCCTAGAAGCATGAAACGTTATATGCTTTCAACTCATTAATGACCTATTACAGGGCACGGGTTATAACCGAGAAGGCCTAGACTGGCCTAGAGCATATTTTACTGTGCTGCTCCATTGCGGATTCGTAGAAAACCTTCATATAGGAGTACTTTATATAATTATGTCGTGGAGGAACATTAGGAAAAAAATACTTAAAAATAACGCAATACCAAATTTAAAAAATCTAATTTAAAGGAAGGTCGACATACTTATACATCAAAGTTGCTGAAAACATCAGAGCTCTATCTCTCACCGGTTCAAAGTCCATAAAGGACATATAAACAAACAAACATAATTTTAATATATAAAGTATGTGTCATGGTGTTTGTCCGCTATGGACACCTAAACTACTTAACCGATTTTAATCAAATTTTGCACACTGTGTCCAGTTTGATCCAACTTAAAAGATAGGATAACTTACATTTCAATTTTATTGAAATTAGTTCCATAAAATCCTAACAGATGGCGGTGTAAGGTAATTAATTGGCAAAATTCAGTAAGTAAACCTTAGTCACAGCAAGGCGTGGCCGGGTCTGTTACGTTATATTGTTGCAGAATAACGTCTGCTGGGTCAACGAGTATAATATAGATTATTGTCATTATTTGAGCAATTTGAAAGCCTTTCTGAAACCCAATACTTCCATGGAATGAAATAATAATTCGATGTAAAATATTACTTTACTTACTCACATACATAAACTTAACTATCTACAACCATAAAAGTAACTTGTGAAAATCTCCTTGGCAACTGCTGCAAATAGCCAAGTAATTTATCATGTGAACGTCTTTGCAAGACGATTCTTGGAGGCGCACCATAGCATATCGTCCGGCTTTAGTAATATTTTGGTAATATATTCCCAAGTATGCCAGTACTATAACCCGAATATGTATGATATAGTTTACTGTATATCTTTTTATGTTCTTCACGTATTTCTGATACATTTGATTCTCTTTCGACGGGAGAGAACGAAAAGGTCATAACTGATATCATTGGTAAAATACGTTTTGTACACTGTTTGAATAAATGTAGGGTAACTAACATATTTTCAATAATAATATTATTAATAACAGTCACGACTTGTTCATTTTCTTCCGTCCTTAATCAATATTACTTGACATTTAATGGTATTTTGTTTTGCAGGATATAATCTTTTCCAGGGTGCAAGCAGGTTTTGCCTATGGTTACTTTAGAAATCCCAGTAAAACGGTATTCTGAGATATTATTTTTTCTGACTTTGCCACTTTTCCACTTAGTCAAAGACCAAAAAACGTGTGCGGAGCTGATTGCCAACCTACATTAGTTGGAGTGGCACATTAAGTAGAAGAGATATTATTAAACCATGCCTAAGGTGAGTGGTTATGTTTAAGAACTAGTTGAGATTTACGAGATAAGTCACTGAGCCCCTTGTTTAAAATTCTGCAATTTTTAATTCGTCCGAATTGTTGATCATCAACACAGTGTAACTGGGCAGAAGAGGTTGGTCCGAACTCAAGAATTGATAAACAAATAACCTCAATAATATACATATAATGTAGAAGACTATGTGAAATCGATCGTTTAGTGTTTTATAGTACTACTAGTATATATTGTATTACTTGGTGCAATTTGAAAGTATTCTTGGGATGTATTTTGAAACGCTTAGTATCTACTCTATTATTTTATATTATTATGAATATTAATTTAATTATTAATGTTTAAAATCTCTGTGAACAATTATGACAGATAGGTCTACATCAAGGTACTCGGCTATGTAGGAAATAAATGTAGGTTTCGGTAAATGTCGCTCCAATTTAATTCCTGCTGTAATGAAATTTATCAACGCACAATGCGGAATTGCGGAATACACAGCTCTCGGTATCAATATAATAAAGCAGTCCGCTTTTATCTACGAATGTACCTACTTGACTTATTTACGAGTGTCAAAAGTGTGGTCGATAATGAAAATAGTGGAGTAGTGTGTGGTCTGCGGTGTCGGTACTGTCGGACTCGGTTGTCGGTTGTCGGTCGTCGGTGCATCGAGGGCAGTGCGGCGCTGGAGTGCGGCAGGTTGCGGCCGATGTGAGTGGTCGCGTGGTGAGCAGTGTATTATCTATGGTGGTGCGCGCGGGAGGCTGTTCGGAGCTCGGAACTGGTCCGGCGCACGCGCGGGGCAGAGTCGCGCGGCGGCCGGCAGCGACGAGCCACCGGCCACGGCTCAGCTTACCACTCAGTGCACGCGCTGCCTCGCCGCCGCCAGCCTGCCTGACACTCAGGCCCATTGACTCGCCGGTTCCCCCCCTATACGACCGCTCGTACACAAAATCCCCCAATTAAATCGACGTTAAAAAATAAATGAGTTCTCGAAAACTTTTCACGCGTCCACGTTCCGTACTCGCTTGCTTTGTTTACATTTCCAAAGGTGCTATTTTTCGATTAACTTAGGGGCTTATCGTACAGTGTAACGGGAGTGATTTTATATATTTTTTAAATTTAACAGTGAAGAGAAAATACGAGCTGTTTTTTATTAAGGTAAGGCTCTGTTTTATATATTAATTATTAATATTAAACTCGTTTTTGCAGCTGACTTGAATTTGGTGATCATTTCGAATTTATATTATCACTATGCACCTGCTGGTAGTTTTTATTAGAAAGTTACTAGCACATATGAACCAAACAAGTTGAAGTTGCTCGCACACGTTGGTATTTATGAGTACGTCAATACTTGAATTGATGTAACCTCCCGGTAAACGTAACCGCGGGTTAATTAAAGCTTGTCAAATATTTTTGATTATCGTGAGTAATTAATTATTTTAAGCGTGTAACACTCATCGTAGATTATTAATGAATATTCAGTAATGTCAAATCAGCACAATTTTTTATTCATATTACCTATCTATTTTTTTTGTCAATTAATATTTTCTGAAACACCATAATATATCCTGCGTAAATTATTACTTGTAACTTAATTTTCTGTACGCACTTAGTACTTTGAAATATATTTATAATAAACAGGTAAGCAATGTAATAACTTATCTGACACATAAAATAAATGTTACCTATGCCCATAAACTATCACACTTGAAGTAGATATTCCGGCGTAGACATAAACCAGTTAATGATGTGGTAACTAATATTATATACATCTACTAGGCGTACGACAAAACATAATTATTACCTGTCAAATGTCATTTAGAATATTAGTCGTATCTATCGGTTATATTTAAAATACTAGTCAAGATACCTCCTAGGATTCCACTTATTCCGAGCTTTGATAAACAAAAAGCCATATTCAGATCAGGTAAATATTACTATCATGAAGTATCATAATAATATCTAATCCTATTACCGAAATGTTTTTCCAATAATTAAGATTAATATTTTAATGCTTAATTGAATTTATGACGTAAAGATATGATTTCAAATCTTAATCCAGATTATCGTCTGAAATTATATTGCACAGAATTAAAAACTGTGTTAAGTACCTGTGGAATTTATTGTTTCACTTTGGAATTTACGTACTTGCTGTTATTTCTAGATCCATAATTATCTATACACGTAAATTATTATCGAAATGCAGTTTGGCGTTTCTGATATCATTTGTTATACAATATTTAACAGCGATGTAAATTGTTTCTAAGTACTGAATTTAAAATAACTAAGTTCTTAAGGCTTTTCGCCTGGAATTATTAATTTTGATAATGATCTAGTAAATAAGTGCGATGTATCACTGTCATTAAGTGATCTTTGCGTGATTTCAAATAACGCATGAATAAGGAATAACAATAAACATGCTTAGCGTAACAACCAAATCTATAGGACAGTAATCAAAACCTATAGATTTATTGCAAAATTGATAAAATAATACTGTTTTTATGGACTGATTCGGAACGCTTTTTTCTTTAAGCACATCGTCCGGAGAAAACGATACTGCAAAATAGCAGAAAATAAGAACTAGTAGTCTATCAAAGGGTTGAACATCTAATAAAACTGATATGATACGAGCCATGTACATATATTGTCCATCGACATACTTTCATGAATCATGGTCATACAGTTAGTTAAACCAAGCAATTCGTTTACTGTCGGCATATATGTATAAATCGTGAGTACTACATGTCTAACTGCTGCAACTCTTTTGTGCAAATAGTCGTTAAACTATCAGATGAAGCACTTGGTAGTAAGTGGTCACCGTCGGCTATGAACACCAGATTTCAAATGATTGAAACAAGAGGACATTCAAACAGTAGCAGACACGGAATTGATACATCACAAGATAACAATAATGAACTTTAGAATGGCTTATAATTAGTGTTATTATAACGTGTTTTATCTGACGTATCATACGGATCACTTCAAATATCGCCTTTATCATTGTTTACTATCAAAGGAAATTGAGCGTATCCGAAACTAATAACTAAGGAAGAATTTATTAGGTATATTATTTCATCATTATTTCACTATATTAAATCACTTATTACGAGAAAAAAATCTGTTGTTTCTATATAACGAAAGTTCAATATGAAGTTGTAAGTAAATCTAACGCTACTATGTATTCGTATAGTGATGAAACAATACACGTTGATAATGTAACTGAAGTGATTCTTTTCGACAATAACTTAGTGGAATAGAAGACTAGAAGTTAATCTGGCGCCAACTCAACGAAATCCGTAAAATTTACGGTACTATTTGATGTTATCTTGCATATACCAATCTTATTATAATTATTTCTAAAGTTCAAGATTTTCAAATGAGTTATCTATATTTAAGCATTAAGCGGTTGCATAATAGTGTGAAGCTAAAATAAAGATTTTTTTTATAGTACAGCCAATTCTTCGTATCTACACATACACCGTACGTAATATAAAAGTATTTTTTAGATTTTATTTATTAAGTCTTGAGCTATTCATACATACTTCTACCGCCTGTTCACATTCGTTTATATCTAAAACATTTGCAATCAAGATAAAAACCAATAATATAGTTTAAGCGTAAACTATAACGCACCTGTAAACATTATAAGTTAAATAATGATTGCCTATCAGAAATGTGGCAATGGCTACATAAATGTGACAGGTTGGCACTACTCGACCCGCCAAGTTAGGTTCGGACCGATTAAATTTATAATGGCCTTTAATAGTTTTGTCAGTTAATTTAGATTGCATCTCTGCGACTGAAAGATTGAAATATTTGCATTAAACTGTTTCAGATATTTCAACGTATAGATAATTTATTTGACGTTCTGTTTAGTGGACTTAATGCAAACACGCGTTGGACAATCGTTGCACAATCCCTGTGGTCTCAATAATGCTGTTATGTTACTTTTGAGTGGCGTGCTGTATTAAAATGATTTAACAAAGTGTTTGTTACGCATTAGAAAAAAGAGACAAAATGTTATTGCATTTCCATTTCAAGAAGAAATATTTTAGTACGGACTGGAAAAGAAATGTTTTCAAAGATTAATTCTTAATAACTTTTATTGGTTATGATATAAAACTATCCTAAGTTACTCCTTATTACATCAGTTATCTGCCAGTGAAAGTCCCGTCGAAATCGGTCCAAGCGTTCCAGAGATTAGCCGGAACAAATACATATCTACTCGTAGACTGATAGATGGACAGACGGACAAAAATTGTAATTAATGTTATTTTGGTATATGTATTTGGTATGTCAAATGCGATTTTATATTTTGATTTACTGTTCTCTAATCAACTTTTAAGAAACTCAATGTGATTTGAAGAGCTTATAAGTTAACATGCCTTTTAGTTCAACAAATATTTTGATAAGTTTTTCAGAAACCGCCGGAAAATAATTTTTACTTTAGTGACATTTCAGTATTCTCATAGTTTTGATAATTCTCTGGAGTTTCTTGCCGTTCCTACATCTCATGGTAGGGATTGAAGAGTTGTAATGATGTTGAAGCGTGACTTTCAATTTTTTTTTGTCACAAGAATTTTGTTCTTTTTACAAGAAATTAATTGACTTGTTTTTAAAATCTATTTAAAATCGTGCAAGTTTATACTTACCAACATAGCACTTTAAAAAGTAATCCTATAATTATTCGTGTTAATAAGGAAAATATCTGTATGTAAATACATACATAGGTGTCGAAAAGTCTCGTTACATTTCCTCCGAGTTATGCGCATTAGATGTTTGTGTGACGTATGTAGTGTGTGGCTGAGGTTGAATGTTTCAGGAGCATAATGATATCTGTTATAGATAATGAACTGTGACGTTAACACATTTTTGTGACGTAGATACAGTCTGTTATTCGAATGGGTCAGTTGAGTGTCTGAAACTACAATATACGCACATAAACAACAATATTTTATACTAATATATAAAGTTGAAGAGTTTGTTTGTTTGTTTGAACGGGCTAATGTCAGGAACTATTGGACCGATTTAAAAAATTGATTTGGTGTGAAATAGTCCATTTATAGAGGAAGGCTATAGGCTATAGAACATCACGCTAAGATGAATAGGAGAGGAGCAGCGATAAAAA
>DWJN01006524.1:0-10627 GCA_018248895.1 Carystus phorcus | reverse complement strand
CATCTCTGTCCTTCGTCAGCTCCGCACTCACTCCTTTCATACACATGTCATTCCTCACGCAATCCATCCATCTTTTATTTATGCCTTATTATGCCTTTATTTATGCCTTTTAATTATGCCTATAGTAACGCGGTTATTTTAAATATTACAGACATAATTATACTCCAATTTTATTTATTTGTATACATAATTTGATGAGAATAGCCGAGCATTTCAACGGATCTTATAGTCTGTCCTCCGTGTTATGCTTTTGTTTTTAACCCAGGAATTTATTTTGAAAAAAAAAGCGCGAAAAAATTTTCACCGTTGTATTTCAATTGATTTAGCTTGTTTTTTCTGTTCCATGATTTAGGCAATAATATTTCTTTGTGTAATGTGTAAGTACACAAATTAACTAAATTAAACACCGCTGAACCACTATCTAGACTAGGCCTGGATTTATTTTTTAATAAGTTATGGCTTAATAATAAGTCAAAAGATACAATACACTTTTTATGACTACTCCTCGTGGATGTGAAGTTTAAGAATATTTTTTAAATAAGGTTGATTGTGTTCAATATTTAAAGTGACTGACAGTTAGACATTTAGCAAATAAAAAAAGACGTTCTAGTAATGCTTACAGTTATGAATTACAATTCAGTTCATTAAGGATTCGGTTACTTTTCAAATATCTTATCGTCATGTCTAGCAGCAGAATAATAATAATAATATTTCTCTAATCTGAAATTAATTATCACGTAAAATCCTTGTTACCGTATTAATACTTTTACCACTACAGAATTTCAAAGATGAAGTATATTTAGAGAATTATTTGGATTTTTCGTCATAAATAAGACGAGTTTGTATTTTTGACTTTGTCTTGGAAAATTACTATATAAATAAGCAGTGTAAGTAGACATAGACCTGTTAATGATTTTCATGTTGAAAAAAGTTATCTGTTTTCGAGTAGAATAGAAAGAAATGTATCTCTAAAAGTGATTCAACGAAAATAAAGTTTTTGATTGTAGATTTTTAGCCACTACGAGCTGCAAATTTAAGCTTAAGGCAGACTAGAATATTATTAGTCAACAAATTATATAATTTCCTTATTTATAAATCAGTAAGTATATATTACAATAGATATTAAGTAGCCCATTGTATTCATAGATATTTTACTTGTGTAATACGAATATTGTACGTATTACTTTATGAGTATAGAAGTCGACCAACTGCGCAAGCGTTTACACTTTATTGTTGCTTCCATTTAACACTCTGTGGGATCTCTCCAGGATTTGTCAATTAAAGTGTTCTGTGTTAGAAATAAGACATTAAAAGTAGTAAGGTTAAAGTAGCAATCAAAAATAAAACATTTCCATAGAATGGGCAAGGCTGCACAAAGCTCTGAATAGATGGCGCTATTGGATTATTACAAACCTATAGTAAATTCTATATTGATATTTTCAGCATTGATGTGTACATTCACGTTGTTCATAGGTTATAAGATTATTCCGTACCTGATTTTTTTACATGCATAAACCATCTTTTTTCGTTAAATTTTATAAGTGATTTTATATATTCTTGCATTCAAATGAATTACAAAAAGCTATTTCGTTACAATCATGAAAAAAATGTCACAGAACGCTTTTAATGAAAATGACCATAATGTCGTACATCCAGCTCTGGTGGCGCCAACTAGTGATAAAGGTCGACAGCCGCCTCTCCTCATAATACAAGTTGCAAAGAGTCGCTCGCGCCATACATGATATAGAGATACCAGATCGGGATTGTAAGTGTTTCAACATCGAACTCCAAATCTTACTGCCGCATAATAAGTACCCACCTGTAGCAGTATCTACTCGTAGAAGTAGCAATTTTCGACTGTGTTTATCCAGACGTAGCAACAGCGGACTATGTTTACCCAAAGGTAGCGACCAGAAATGTATATCGAGTCATGGCAACCGGGACTGTCTTTACCGAGACGTAGTAACCGCGCACTATATTTTTCCAAACGAAGTAACTGGAATTGAGTTTCAAATGTAACAACCGGGACTGTGCTAATCCAGACGTAGTTATCGTAGACTGTATTTATCCAGTATTACGTTAACAGTCTTTCGTTAAGTGAGCCGTAAGTTGGTAAAACGAAATAAGCAATTTTATGTTGACTGACATCGGAAAGAACTACAGTGTAACATAGTGTCTACGTTTGCACAGCGTCTCTATTTGTCTTATATTAAACAGTTTGTGAATAATAATTTTACAAAGATTAACAATGTGTTAAGATTTTGTTCAAGATATAGGAATTTCTTAAATTTTTTACTTTTACCTGTATTTTATGGGTCTCTCTATTTGGGATTAAGTGATCGATGATCGACGATATTTTATGAGGAATACAGAAGTAATATCTCATTTATACACACCCTAAAAGGCCTTACATTTTTTCATTTTAAAACTATAAATTGATACTGATTATTATGCCGGATAATATTCGACACTACAAGTATTTTATGCGAAGTAATGAAATTAAAAATTAACAAAGTTGTAGAATTAACATCTTCACAGGTTTAGAAAATAATGATTATTCACGTACTAGGTTTTTATATCATTTATTAAGTTTTTGAAGTTATATATGTACATAGTGTAAAAAAGGGGAACAAAATTTTAGTTATGATGAGTATGTATTCTATCTATGAAGAGGAACTACTAATTACTCAGTATTAATAAGCAATAATTATCTTTCTATTTGTTTTCAGAAGTGCCTATTGTTATGTTAGTTATGATTGTAAAATAATTTTGTGTGATTTGAACTTGTTTGCGACAGATTTTCAATTCGATATTCAATGCGAAGAAAAAAATATAGGTATAGTTAATGTTATAACTACAAAGATCACTTATTAGTTCATGAGATCGATAACGGGCACTAAGGGGTCTAGATGAAATATAACGAAATCGATTTTATATTATTTATGTACAATTTCAGAAGGTTTGTACTATATTTTACTTGTCAGTTTATGCACCTGTTACAAAAATGTTACGATATTGTTGAACTACTAATAGAGGAACATTACGCTACATTAATAAAATTATATGTGCATATTCTACTACCAAGAATCATATAAGCAGGTGGTCTTGTAAGGTCAAAAAACAAATAATATACTATTGATTTAAATCATTTTTTCAAACCATTCCATCGAAGTAAAGCGAAGTAGATATTTTTGTTGCTGTTTGGAAGTTTTCATCCAATATATGTACCTACACATATTTTTATTCGGCCTCAATTTATAATAATTATAGTTAAGAAGCTACGTCTTATCTACCAGTTTCCAAACATGACAGATTCGACGATTCCATATCATACGTATCGCTAAGATGTTAAGTTGATATTGTATTCGTTTATGATTAGCTATTAAAGTTTTAATTTTATGAACTTTAATTGATTATTTTCTCACGAGTCCTAGACGATCGACGACGACTATCACGAGAATTTTCTACACCAATCTTTATTTCGGTATTTATTTTATGAAATTCGCATCATTTGTCACGTATTATTATCACTTCATTCCTACATTTGAGCTAATCTTTATATCTGTATAAATACATCTATGGCCTGTATCAACTGTAGTCAGTATAGTAATTTCATATTTCTAAATACTCTCTGTACCTGTGTTTCTAACAAACAAATATATAATTGTACGATTTTAGAAAAATATACTCCCAATACTAACCGTTGCATGAATTATGTAAATGCATGCTTCGTTTCCGATAAGTGACGAGTTAGATTTGTGTAATTAATGTGATTTAGTACTACAATATAAACATTATAAATTTAACCACTCGTTATATTTATGTAATGTCAATT
Organism: Carystus phorcus; assembly: GCA_018248895.1. Lineage (NCBI taxonomy): Eukaryota > Metazoa > Arthropoda > Insecta > Lepidoptera > Hesperiidae > Carystus > Carystus phorcus. Next base: position 6,792 of record DWJN01006524.1, on the reverse strand, counting down.
CTGTACAATAAAGTGTTCACCAAATCCGATTGTAGTTTGTTATTTCAACAATTAAAAGACAAGCAGTTAGCATTTAATTTATATTTATTTAACGAACATATTAAAAATAGTTTACACTTCAAATAATTGTGTGTACAAAAATGTACAAAATTAACAAATTGTATTCATTGTTACTTATGTAGTTGTAGTAGAAAATGAACACTTAATTTATCATCACATAATCCTCTCCTATGCTTAATATATGCTCCTATGGCGACTTTTTGATTTGCATGCATTTATAACTGTCTTGTATTCCGTTAACCAAATGGTCTTAAGCATAGGATAGTCTCAAATGCATTATGTTTTATAACTTTTATGCATGTATAATGAAGTACAAAAACAACGAAAAGCAAAGAACTAAATAATATTAGGTCATTTATCAGCAATTGCCTAAACTTGTAAAGATACCTTTATAAATATTGTATTGGTTGTCGCAAACGAATTAAAAAGGTATTGTAAATTGACTTAATAAAAAAAATCACCAAGATTGATGTCTCATTAAAAGTAAAAAAGTATTTCATATTAATATATCATATTATTTTAAGTGTAACCAGTACTTATAATTTTGTATAATGAATAATGAAAATTACATTAATATAATTTAAATTTGTCATAATAAAAAGAGGGATCTTTAATTAACAATTAATGAACATACCCCTATCAGTAATTAGAAAATGCCTGATTTTATTTCTAATAACACAGTAAATAGTATTATAATCCGGATAAATATGTGACTGAATAATTATATTCTGGTCGAGTTAGTTATGAAAAGTGACTCAGCAACAAATATAAGTACTATATTAAAAATAGTGCTGAGGAGTTTGATTCCCGATTCTCCTCCATTATAACGCACCGTTCTAAGGCAGTGATGGAACCAAAATATGGACGCTCTTAATTGTATTAATAAATACTTAGATAAAATAAATTGTGACATTAAGTAGTCTCTAGGAATGTAATTAAATAGCCATTGTCAACCTCAAAATATTCGGATTTTTTTTATTATTTGTATAATTTTGTACAAACATGTCTAATTTTGCTATCGGTATTAGGTAAGTAAATACATAACAACACTTAAAATATTTGCATTAGCAAGACATAATTCAATAATACATTCCATTGTATAGAAGCAGCATTTAATAGTAATCTTATCTAAACTAACTAAATATTTACAAGAAAGCGTTACACGAAATATAGTAAGTCGATATGAAATTGAGCTTATAATTATTTACCTTCACAAGAAACAATTATCAAATAAACTTGAGAAGTAAACAACTATATAACTTGCAAATACATAAAATTATGCGGCTTTTCTTATATATAATTTCAATATAATTAATCATTAAAAGCAAAAGAATATCATTTTGGCATCAACTTACTCTGTATACCAAAGAATACTATCCGATGTCTGTTAAAACTTTTCAATTTAATGTCAATTACTTATTGAATTCTTATTATATGTATTTTCAGTTTCAAATTATAAATGTTAAGCTAAACGTGACTAAGGATAGTTAACCTTCAGAATAGCAATGACACATTCTAAGTAATAAATACACGTAGCTATTGCTAACTATTAATTACTAATAAAATTTAAAATAGTATTATTTAAATACTAGGTACAAAAATGTTATATATTTCTTACGTTATAGATGGAAAATGTTTAGCTTGTATGACAAGTAAAGATGCGGGGTATAAATAAATTAAGATGTTTTAAACGATAATTACCTACTAGGGCAGTAAAAAGCTTGTAAATAAGAAAAGGAAAAGGTTCAGTTGTTGCCTATTGCAGACGTTAACTAGCATAAAATATTTCATAAAATTTCCAACTCTTTTTACATCTTTGGTTCAATACCTAGTGAAGGTTGGTGATCTTCGAACACAATTTTAAATATTTTTGAATTAATAACTGTTATTGAATTTGCTTATAAACAATTTATGTATAACTTATGACTAATGATTCATTTTGAACACAATAGTGTTTAGTGGTAACTATGATATAATTTTGGATAAAAATATTCTGATATTTGAACGTTGTAGGTACCCACAAATAAAACTAGCTTTGAGGGTATATGTAAAATATCGTTGTAACATGAAACAAACAAATATTATGTTGTAAAGAAACATCGACATTTGGACTGTCAAACGGCACAATTACGTATACGATTACATTACCAAACATCAGTCAGAAAACGTTAGAGCAGTCACGTATCTGAAATCAGATCGTAACATTAAAGCGATATCGACTGAGTCGCGTCGGACGTAACTTGACCGAGATGTAATGCCGATTAATAAATCGAATTCATTAACACGACTTTGCAATCAAAGTTAACGTGACGTGGTAATGTAATTAAATATAACCATCAGGCAAACATTCTTGAAAACCGTCCGTATCGCTAGATTAACTAGTTACCCACTGAATGTGTTCTTAAATCAGTTCAATGACATCGCGTTGTCTTCTAGATAATAGATCAGCGAACAGCGACGCCGTTGATGGTGACCACGGCGCTGGGTCCCGTCGGCTCCGGTTCGTACGCGGAGTCCGTGTCGCTCCGTCGTCCGTACGCGACGTTGTCCGCTATCCGCTCGCTGTACGGCGAATCGTACACGTTGTCCGTCACGTGATCGTACAGATGACGTCCGTTGGTATCGTGTAACGTGGCGTAACTCATCACTGCCGCGTTCTGGTCTTCCTTCCTCTCCGCGCCTTCTATATTCTCTGTGTTCTTGACCGGCGTTGCTTTTCGACTGTAAACATAATTGGTGTGAATTATGGTTTGGTTATTGGTTATATTAGGATCAAAAATGAAGTCCATGATGGCTTTAATTGCACGATAAATAAACAAGAGATCAGTTAAGAGAAGAAATTGAATTAATGTGTTTCCCGTCTATTTTTTTTACATCATTAAAGGTTTGCCTTTTTGTAATATACATAAGTATTACTTTACAAAAATGTTTACTTATTAAATTGTGTTTTTAGGCCATAATAGTTCAATAAAAGTACAATAATTAACGGTCACGCACTCATATCCTCGCAAACGAGATATTACAAACATCTACTTACGACTCAAGAACAAACGTACAAGTAACAAGAACAACTGTAAGAGCAAAACGTCTGTTCTTACCGAAATCTAAACCCGGGAACTCGCACAGCAAGATACTCAAAATAGTTTACATATCGTCGATGAAAAAGTACTGAACTAATTTTTTTGATACTTATGACTGCACATTTTAATCTCATATTTCTAGGAACACTTTCCATGTCTTGGATTATTAAAAAGTTCAGGTTTTTAATATAGCTTTGGTTCTATAAACACGGACCTATCACACCAAGGTAAGGTGAGGTTTTAATTATAACTTTGTCTGTATTGTGAACGAAGGAAGGGTAAGAACCTAGAAAATTTTGCTATAAATTGCTCGCAGTATGACCTTTGAGAAATCAGTAGCGCAATCGTCATGGTTAATCCGGTTCCACCTGATGGTATGTGGTGATGTAATCTTGGGTGATAAAGTACACTAACTAAGACAATGCCTTGACGCCTATTCAGTCTTGACTTGTCCAATAAAATACATCTTGCCCTCAGTTCATTTCGTTCTAAATTATTTGTTTTATGGTATATACAAAATACTGATTTACGAGACCCAAAAAACATTCAACCCTTACTTTACATCCTGAAGTGCTGAATTTTGACTAATAAAAGGCCATAAAAGAAAACTTTTTTCAAATATTGTAATTCCGTCATCGGTAGTTTCAACTCCGTGTTGTTAAATCAAGCACAAGAAAAAGACATCTTTGTAACAGTAGCGTCATTTATACCCTACTTCACACAAGTCTCCTTATCACTTGAGGATGTCTAGAGAATGTCCAGTACGCCCCAGTGTGGATTAGTGAGTATTTTTAATAGAAGGGTTTATACCAATCTGTACAGTAATAACTTACAGTCTTAAATAGATGACTCCTAGCAGCATCAGTAGGAAGAGTACAACTCCGCAGCCAACGCCGACGCTGAGCGGCAACGCGCCGCTGTCAGCCGCCTCGTTGGTGGCGAGCTCGCAGCTCGGCTCCTCCCCTGACCACCGGCCGTCCTCCAAACACTTCCTGAGGAACGGACCAACCCGCTGGTACTGCGGTAGGCAGTGGTACTCGATCGAACTCCCGAACAACGTCGAACTGTTCGAGTTTATTATACGTCCGTTCTCTATCGACGCCGGTGATTTGCAATCTATAGCTGTAAACGAATTATACATATAAGTTACAGTTTATTAGTGAAATGCGTAGGTAATACACGGGGTTCAATATTGGAAATTGAAAACGTTAAATGCCTGCACTGAAAGATTAAAATATAAAGGGTCGATGTAAATATTTTTTGCAAGCGACAGTTTAAATTCAGACTTTCAACATGTGCAAAAAGGTGAGATAAATCATTGAACGGCAGATCGTACAAAATGTACGTGAAAAAGATCTGTTCGACGGTGAATAAGTCAATCAGATCCATAATATATAAGGGATCTTGATAAAACTTTACTGGTGTATCCGGTTCAATACAGCAATCATGTTGAGAGCCTTATTTCAATGTCGTTTTCACAACATTTGATTGCAACGATAACTTTAATCCTTATGATAAGGTAAATTGACAATAATATACAATAGTTATAATTTACAATAATATATTTCCTACAACTACAAGTCTAAATATAAAAATAATTTGCGCAATTATTTCGTAATGTTTCTGTGTACTCAAATTTCCAAGTATTTACCTACGGGCTCGTTACTTCCTCCATGGAGACAATGCCTATAATTGTGATAATAAATAGCTAGGTATTAATTTGATATTATGTTCGAAAAGATACATTATAATAGTACCTATCATTCCAATTAATAAATATTCTTTCTCTTTAATTGTTATTTTATTTTCATTTCATTCTTTGTTCTCATTACTATGAATTCTGCTGTTAAGACTTTCTGTATCATTTGTCTTCATCTTAGGTGATGAGTGGCTTGATACAGAAGTGCATATATTGAAAGATTTTTATACCTGGTTTTGCTATATTACAACACGTTGGTGAAAAGGAACCTTACCCTCAAATCTCCCTGTCATTTTCAGTTTTTCTACATTTTCATGCAGTTTTCTTGCAAAGCAACTAATATATTAATAAAAAAAAAAACTAATATATGTAGCCTATAAAATACAATAATTACTTCAACTCTAATATTTCCAGTGAATATCTATTAGTGACACGCAACAACTTCACATGCAGAAACTGACCCATAAAAATAGTAACCTTTTAATATATTCATCAGGATTTTTTTATTATTTATGTTTATCCTTATTAACCTATCACAATCTCAATCTTAATTAAAAAATACGAGTCTTTGAACGGATCTGGATACAACTTTTAACTGAGTCAGATTCAAATTCAATTATATCTTCATGTACGTATTGTCTCAATACACATCATTTACTGATTATACCACCGTTACGGAAAGGTGCTTTTGAGGAGGAGAAAAAACGGCAAGAGATTATTTTATTTATAGTCTCGATTAATGTATACGCTATTTTTTATCTCGAAAACATGTGCGGTTCGTATAGGTACTTCACATAGAGGTAGTTCATAAGCCAGATATATAACTTAGTATAGTACAATATTTATGAAACTTTATTTTGTGAAACCACGCGGGCATAAGTTAGTCCACACACAATATTTACTGGTAAAAACTGCATAACATTTTATGCTGTTGTGTTTGAGATTATCGCGTTTAGATAAACAGGCCTATGTTTTATACTACGACACATAATTTATTCAAATTAATTCTCCCCGTGTTTAATTATATCGCTTTCCCCACAATGAGGGCTACCCGTACACAGTTGGAAGGGAAAGTCATAATAGAATACAATACCAACCACCATATTATATTGTTCATCTGTGTAAAAACTTACGTATACACACGGGAGGTGCTCCATTCCACTGGCCCCGAGGGAGACATGTCCTGGTCTGGTTTCCTTTGAGACTGTGCCCTCGTTCGCAACGGTAGTGAGCCTCTCCACCGATACTAAGCGTCGACGTGACCACTATCAAACTAGGAGTGTTCTTTATTTGTATCGCTGGATCCACACATGTTATTTCTGTGAACAAATGAAAATAAGAAAAGCTTTAGAAACTATAAGGTTTTATCTTTCTATACAGGCATGCAAGGGTCAAACGATAACAATCGTCATTCGTTATAACAATAATGAAAACGTGGCTATATAGCTTATGTCTTAACTTATCACTTAACTAAAGATACGTCTGAATGTATCTTCGGAATACGAAATCGATAATGAAATATTGCCAATGGAAATTCAACATTCAAATTAATCCAAATTCCGGGCGTACTTTAAGTCAACTAACTTGGTCGATATGTTATAATATAACCTACGATATCATATGTGAATTATGATTGTCTTCAGTCCATTAGAGTTAACTTTAGTATTAATTTTAATTAAACTTAGCCGACAAATGAATTGCGTTTAAACAACCACATGAACTCCAATTTATTTGATCATTAAATTTAATATTTTCTAGCCAGAACACTCAACAATTAATTGCTTAGACATCAAACTTGATTTGTAATATCTTTCGCGGGTAAAATCGCGGATGTATATATCGCACCCTTAGTAATATAAGGGCACCACTAAAAAATTTGGATATTTGAGTTTTCGGCATAAATGGGTTATATTTTTACAATATTACAATATTTTTACAATATAACCCATTTAT
>DWJN01006523.1:0-10627 GCA_018248895.1 Carystus phorcus | reverse complement strand
GGCGCGGGGGGCGGGGGCGGGGGCAGCGCGGGCGCGGATTATCCGCGTGTGTAGAGCCGCTAATTGCGGGTTACGACGAGCCGCCGCGCTGCCAGCCGCGCCTCGCCCTACGCTGCGCACTCCGCACGCAATCATCACTCGCTATACACTTTCATACATTACTCGTTTAACTCACACTGTACACAAGAGGATAATTATCCTATAGCTAACTGCACCCGACAGGCGTACACGATTCCCGTAGCAAAATTACGTAACGAGCTAAGTAATAAAAACAACAAAGTGAGATTGCGTTCAGGCTAGCGGAACTGGCACAGCAGTCAGTATTCGGCCAAACAAAAGGGTGATAGCGGTACGTGCGTAAATCAAACGTCGCACAATAACAGTGCCTCCCGTTGCCGCCCGACTCTTCTCCACCGGCCCTCCTAGTAGCGATCCGCCCGCTCCTATAACCGCCGGTCGGATCTCGTAAATCTGTCGTACTGAGATGTGTTCGAAGCCGGTCAAATATGTGACGGACCCGCGCCGTCGCTATCTATGCCAGTGGGTTTTCAATACGGGCGTGTGTTGATTCTATTAAAACCAGATGCCCGACGGTCGTGGCCTATTGCTTTCTATTATCCAATATTGCCAACCTTTTTTATAGGCTCTCTGTTATTGACCAAAAATATAACATTGTAGGGGATGCACAGTGTACATTTATCGCAAAATTCACAGAACCAATGTTGCGCTAAATAAGCATTCAAATAAAAAATATGCAGTGATTAATGATAAAATTAGTCATGTGAGAAGCACAGACAGAGTTCTCGGAGGACAATACTCGTTAGAATGGTACGATATGATAGCACTTTCCTACGACCGCTGCAATTAACGCAACGCAATGACCATATAAATCTCCTCCGAACGCTATGTTCATTGTACTCGCCTAATGATTTGTACTATCCACTGGCCATACAAACGACCTTACACATAAGCAATAGATAAATTACTTAGCACGTAAAAACTATTGGCATGAACGATTCTTGTGTAAGATTGAAAGAAACAGATAAACTGAATTAGTGGGTTTAGTGAAGAAAAGGATCGGAGCGGTTCAGTTCGGTCGGTCTCACTAATCTTACCTATACGTCTTGAGCCGGAGAACAAACAAGCCGCGAGCTGAGATTACGCTTCGAATAAATCAATGTTACGACGCGTTAAAATATTTAAGCTCACGATTAATGCTGGGCGCGAATACTCGTCTTATCGAAACGAACGGCGTCTCGCCGCGGCGCAGCTGCTAGCTCTGCAGTGATCATCAGATTCCATAGCGTATTAAGCAGTACAATCAGAGATAAATTTTAGCAACAAATCACGAAAAACAATCCCGACTTGAATTTTTGTTGGCACGATATATTACGTATCCACTTAATTACCGAGGCTCCGCGAGTAACAAGCACAATTTATCGGAGACTTGGAACGTGATAAAATACTTTAACTGTCTAACTTTAGATTATTTCGAATGAATGTGTAATTTGCTCAGATGAGTAACCGGAAGCTTATCACGGTGGTTATGTATGACAGAATTGCTATCGAAGTTTTACAAGAGCTCGTTACGGCGGCTGTAACGATAACCGCAGGAGATAACTGTTTCTAATCAGACATAATGACACGGCGCCGCCACCCGCCAGATCACTGTCAGGGGTGTCAGATACCCCGGCCTACTGCCACCCGACTCACTTGTACTTGTTCAATTATCCTTGCATAGTATACACAATAAACTTACCGTTTGTCTGTTCATTTAATTGCGACATTCTTGAACTATTGTATGATTTTTTATAAGCAGTATTCGCTGAGCGGGTTTACGTATATGGAATATACGTATAAAAATTCAGAACAAGTAATAAAAACTATTGAGATTTATTTCGACTAGATTTCTTGAAGCTAGAGTTAGCTAGCTAACAGGTCAGGATACTGTATATAAATAAATACTGAGTCTTAAATATAATGGTAGTAACAAGTATTTATTTACCTTTATTATACAATCCTGCACTTACCACTTTACTATATACATATATTGAAGCTAGGTTCAAATACCATCAGCTTCGGTGTTCCCGGTTACTTATGACGTGGGAGTCTTTAAGAGGAGAGTGAATAGGCTTTTACGAAGTCAATGCTTCCACCATCTTAGACATTCTCTCCACTTACCACCACGTGGAGTTGATGTCAAGCATTAACTTGTAATAAATAAAAAAAAAAATCGATTCCCAGTGGGGCAGAAATTCGAATGAGTTTACATTTCTGTTTTCATGAGTTCTCATTTTATCTGGGTGTCTTTAACTTTGTTGTAAATGGCTCCCACGATTCAGGGATTTCTAGTGTGGGGCTATGAGTGGGCGTTGTTGACTGATAAAGCCATTTAATAATGAAATTTCTTGTAACTCTTAAGTTATCAACTTATAAGTCGACTGTATAGTATTTTCTAGGAGTAGCAAAATATTCGTAAAAACGTTTCACAATTTCTCGAAAAATATCTTATCAAAAAATGCTAGTAGTTATAATGGAACTGTATTATAGATTGTCCTGAAATGAGACTTATGATGATATAATGAGATTAAGACTGATTTGATTTTGTGAATGCAATTCTTGGGTTCTCCTATTTTTTTAATTAATTCACATCTTGTAAATTTAGTTACTAAAACGACCATTACTCAAATTTACTACATAGTACAAACGATTACTCATGCAGGTAATATAGTTTTAAGAACCTTTTTTAAATAATCCGACAATAATCTTTTACGAGGCAGACGAATATTATGATTAATGCGCTGAATCCTTCAAAATTAGATACCCTAATTTTTGGTACTAAAATATCGTACGAAAAGATCTATACTCCGGATATATACACTGGCGGAAGTAATAAAATAAAACGATTTTACATCTCTAGGGGGAAACGAACGTTTTTGTCGAATGGGAAAAGTCGCGAGCGACTTCTCATTCCGCGATAAAATCGGAAAACGTTTTACGACAATCTTCTATTCGATTACCATTAAACAACAATCTTAAAAAACTTTTTTTACCATGTTGATGTAAAATTATGGCTTTTCTTCGCAGGTAGTTCGGAAACAAACATAATAAACGTAAATATAGTAGTTTAACAAAAAAACTATTTTCCGCTATTGATACATAAAAACAACTCAGAAGTTAAATAAACAAGTAATTGCCAGTTTGACCGACTTAAGCTTTGAATTGTGGATAAACAGAGATATTTCCGTACCTTAGTAATATTTAATATTAATGTAGCACTTTTAAATTTATTAGTTTTCATCCTTATATCATTTCGGTTCAAATTGGAGAATGTTTATGATTCAAATATTACCCATCAAGACTTAGGTCATCATAGGTTATCTGCAATTTTGCTTGTTCTATAAATTAGAAATAAATTTATAGACTTGAAAAAGAATTAGCGGAAATGGTTACTGTTTTGGGTACTACAATATTATTTTCCCGAAGCGAGATGAGAGCGCTAGTTGATAAATATTAAGCACTCACTCAAAATGATTTGATATGCCACTGAAAATTCAAGAATTTGAAGATCAATTAGATTAGCGCTGAAATTACTCGATTCAGCAGTAGAGTTGTTCAAAGTAAAATATCATTATTATTTAACTGTTAGCAACCGTCGGTGGTTATGCTTGCGTTACTTATTTAGAAAGTGTTAAAAACTTGTTATGAGAATAGGGCATTAAAAGTAAAATTATAAATTCCCCTTATTAGCTGTTCCATGGGACTGGGAAATATGCTGAAAATATTTATTTGAAATTCAAATTTCCCATTTAATATAATAATTAAAACAAAAAACCTTTCTATTATACATCTTGGGAGAATTTCCAAAATTCTTAAAAGAGATTTTTGTGACTTTTGTATCCTTATATTTGTTAACCTTACTTATTTGCCTCCATGCCAAACTATTCTAGACAATGTATTACATCGGAAATACGTAAATGATTTCTTAAACCCGGGGTAATTAAAATAAAATCTCCAAAAATAGTTTAATCGTTAGATAGCCAACTTATAATAAAGTAAAGATAGTAAAATCATAGTAATCTACTGAAAAATGGCAAATTAAAAGCAAAATTATACATCGGTCTTTACATACTATGCCGTGGGCATTTTAAAAAATCCGGCTAAACACTTTTCTAGATCATGAAAGAAAACTGTTTGCAAAACTTCAACTTGCCAACTTCAAGGATTAGTTTGGCTTAGTTTGTTATAAAGAAAATATTCAATTCCAAATCATCAAAATAATTCAATGTTATTCATACATACGGCGATCATTAAATATACAAGTGTAGATGGAACAACAAAAGAATATTCTGAACGAAAAGAATACGTAGAATTACCTACGTTACCTTACTGATTATAGTAATATTAGGTAAGTACGGATATAAACACAGTGTAAAATGTTAAACAAAGGACGTTGTGGTGAACGGCCTGTCAGATCCACCATCAGATGAGCCATGTGATGGTAAACAGTCACCGCCGTCGATGGACACCAGCAATATACATAAAGCACTACCAATCCTGCACAACTATTTTTCATGGCATAAATACACACATACATACTAACAGACCCGGCCACGCGTTGCTGTGACTAAGGTTTACATACTCAATTTAGCAGACTAATTACCTTACAACGCCATCTGTTAGAATATTATGGAACTAATTCTTTGTAAGATATTAAACAAACATTTAACAAAAAAAAAAAATATTGCGACTATAAATTGAGCTGGATCCAAGTTGGATCAAACTGCACACGATTTGCAATATTTGATTAAAATAGGTTAAGTAGTTTAGGAGTCAAGTAATTTATATACATATATTAAGATATATAAAACGGTATAAATATAACTAAGTTTACAATATAAACATTCCAAAAGATTTTTATTCAAATTTCAAAAACTAACTTTTTTTTAATATAGATGATATTTTGACGCTAGCCAGAAAGAGCAGATGGACACTAGTTTAACAATATTTTCGTGTAAACTTACAATTACCTACCTTTTATAACTTTCGGTGGGTTCAGCTCCTACCTTGACATGACCACATCACATGTCCCCAAAGCTTTTTAAAATTGTGTCGTGCCTTTAAAAACAATTGATCATCTTGCCTTTACCCAAACCTACTACTTGAAGTAATTGGACCGCAACCGCCATACATCATAGTTTGAAAAATGTATCTGGTTTGGTATGGCTGGCTTAACACCATTCATGAGGTCCGTTAGGATTCAGCTACGTAGTAGGGAGGCTAGTGACCTCCAAAAAATTTTGCGCCTTGTCTCTCTCATACATTGGTAAATAAGACGAAATATGAGCAAGAGATAAATCGTGGATTGCAAAGCTCATAACATCCAGACCACTACTTGTAAGCATTACTGAACTTAATTAAAACATTTCATTAACTCGGAAGCGGATCTTAAGCGTAAGGCAGTCATATGAACACGGAGGCATCGTAATATTAGGTACAATGAAGACATAAACGAAGGATAAGGAATAATAATAATTATTATATTGAATGCAGGATAATAAGAAATATAATTGTCTCGGATACCGCTAGCTCGTTATATAATGAACAGGTCACGTAGACACATTTCGTATAATTTCCCTAGGACGGGCCACGTGACGCGAATGCCGTCCCGCGCGGCAGACCCAGGCCTCCTCGGACCCTCCGCAAATAAACCGCTTTACGCACGACTGTCCGCCGGAGATTCATTATTCTATCCAAGCTCTGCTCCCTGACTCATAAAATATACCGTTTTCCTAAATGTTTTAAATTTCGAAACGAATTTAAACCCTTAACATGTTACAAGTTATATAAACAAGGAACTGGATGCCAACATGGTTATCTCATGTCTTCCAGTTATAAACGTAATTAGGTTTACACTTCGAAGACATTCTTGTTGTTACTATTTTTTCGTTCTCATGTCCAGCATTAAATATTTACGTGATATTTATGTATGCAAGGCACTGATTTATAATAGATTTTTCTTATTATTTTAGCTGTTGAAAAGAGCCTAAAAATTTTGTATTTTATTACCGATACTGTAAATGCGTCGGCGTAAAAGTTCTAACAGACGCTAATAACAGATAAGCCTGTCAACTTTATGTTTAATTTACATTACTTTCGCATTCTTACGCATTAGAACAGGCACAGTTCTCACACTGAATTTGACAATATTCTTAACTAACATTAAAAACCTATGTTCTTTTTTTATTATTATTTTATCTCTGTAGCTCTTCTAGCTTGCTTCTATATAACTTAATCCAATGGTTTCTACCCTGTTTTCAATTAACTGTTGAACCTCAGCAAAATTATTAAGATTATTAATTTAACGAGGATAGCGTGTTCCTTTATGCGCTAAGAAATAATCTGCATTGCTAGACCAATACACAAGCATCTGGGGCAACAATCGACTTTAAAATCCAACTGTTACAGTTAAAAGGTTATATAATGATAAAAGTTTAAAGTTAACTGATGCATTTTGTTATAAACATAAAATTTTGTTACGTTAATCAATGTGAATGATAAATTAACTACGTAAGCGCATTAACTACGTATGCGACGAATGATATGAGTAAAATGTATGTTACCAAGTAATAAAAAAGTCACATGAGACGCTCTTTTGGAGCACGATATTAGGCGCGGAGCAGTTTATTATAAGCTCGGCTCGCTAACAACTACCCATTTTCCTAGATAATGAGGGAACAGAACCGACGTTATGTTTATCTAACCAAATACATAAAAGTGGAAAAAATGACACATTTTCCTAAGGGACCTTTGCTGCTTCGCAGATATGAAACCTTTTAATCAAGGTTCATAAAAAGGACTTTACAATATTATATTACATAGTTTTTTGAACACATAGTTCATGGACACAGCATATCGATGGAATTTAAACACAACATAAACATTGTTTACCTGTGAATATTAGATACTTTTGATTCTTAAAGCTGGCTTGGTTTGTGGAATACCCTGATAGACGTAAAGTGAGATCTGGTCCCGCCTGATATTTAGGTCGATAAAGCTTACCATCTATTATAATCCTGTTGATATTCTTAGAACAAGGGTGGTAGTTTCTTATACCTTGTCTTGTAAAGCGATTGTTTGTCTTCTTTTGCATTTTTTTTAATATATCAGTGGCAATGTCCGGAGATAACAATATTAAAGAGGTTTTTCGGTTCTTGGTGGATAGGAAATAAATTTGACATTACGATCGTTAATGGGCAGGAATATCAAAGTCTAATGGGTTGTACGCTATTGAAACGAAGAAAAATACCTCACTTTGGAAAGGATTGGTTTAGAAATGTAAAGTAGAAATCAGATGTCACAGAAAAGAAAATGCAACCGACATACGTTTAAATATTCCATAAATTATACTAGAAGTACGACTCAACGAGATAAATAATTTTACTACTTACCTACATACCTAGCTCTATTGCCTTGTCCGTAGTTTAACAGTGTGTAGTATGAGCAAAGAAAACCTTCCCTTGCTTTGATTCGATTATGGATTTGGCTTTTTTCATTAAAGACCGCTATTTTAATGTCTCGTATATACCTATTAACTTCATTTTAATGTGTATAAACTTTTATGTTACATTTCCTGTTTTTACATATATTCTTATTTTTACACTTGTTTTTGCTTATGTTTATGACATCGTTATTGTTTTATTACCCGCTAAAAACTTGAAAGTATCTGCGCAAGTACGATGAATAACAATAATTTTAATGTATTCTTTGAAACAAGCACTTTATCTAGATCTCGTGTATATCTCCGAGTATATGTATGTTTATATCATAATATGGTCGCTAATATTACAATAATGGTGTACCTTGGATTGCCTCGTAGAGCTGCGTGGTGAAGAGCGTTGAAACCGTTGTTGTTCGTGAGGGTCATATCCGCGCCGTGGTCTAAAAGCAGCGTTAGCATATCATCACGTTTCTTAGAAATCGCGTCATGCAAGGGTGTGTCACCTTCGGAATCCTGTAAATAATGAAACCAATGATATACATTGTTCATATTGTAATATAATTATACGGATAATATTGTGCACAAATTTTGGAGTATGTTACTTTTAGATAATTCAGTATCGTACATCGACACGTAAGTAAAATATGGCGGCAGCTGCGCTAAAAACATTAGGTTTTAAATTATACAACCAAGCCCGTCTGGAGCATCGCGACAATTTTCTAAAACATCAAACCGCCCGAATGAATAATTGAGGCGGTGGAGAAGGCGTTTAGGGCGTGGATTATGGAGCCTTGCATATTTTATAAGCATTTTGGAGTAGTTAAGATGAGTGTAGTAAGACGAGCAGCACAGCGGCCGGCGAGGCACGTGGTGGAATGTTCCAGTACCGTGGAGAACTCAAATGGTGTCTAGGTGTACGATATAGGGCAAGCGGCGCAAAAAGGCGCGGCTACCGCGTCATTATCATAATCACAGCCGCTACGTGCCGCCGCGACGCGGCCCGAGCCGTTTCGCTTTGTGAGCGTGCATTAAGAGAGCTGAGCGTTGTGCTCTGTCATTCCACAATTAATTTGCAGAGAACCGTGAGAAGAGTGATTTTTATTCTGAAAGTGGCACTCACCAAATTAAATTTATAAATTAAATTATTTCTGTGAATTTTTTTATTACTTCTTCTAAGAATTTTTTCTTAAGACTAAAACCTACTGTTTTATGTAGAACAACAGGATACTTACTTGAGAAAATATATAAAACAAACCCCTAATGATTACGCTATTTTCGTACAAAAGGAACACCATTGTATTTAACGTTACAATGCACTACAGTAAAATCTGGGTTATCCAATGATTTATCTGATTTGCAAGGTGCTTGAAGAAATGCACTAGCTGCTATCGCTAAACTGAATAATCAATTAGCGGTAAAGAATTAGTTGGAATGAACTGGCACGCGAGCGCGACACTTCGCCCGTATCAGTGGCTGTAATTTAACGTAAGCTCGACCAGAGACGGAGTAATTCCGTACAGAACATCAGCATTCAATATTAATCCCATTGGAATATAGATGGCCATTACAGCCTGTAATTCACGACGGCAATACCGTTTGCTTTACAAGCTAATACTAATTATTTAATTGCTTTAAGTCCGCCGCTGATTGGATCACCGGTAATTACGATCGACAATAGTCAATAGTTGCTTACACCTGGTTGTGATGTTAACCACAAATGTAAATGCATAGATGTATGTATTTCCTATTAACACTTAAGGTGTAAGAGATTTTTATATATTACAATTATGTACTTAAAACGATTACTTTAAATTTAATAAAACAATTGTTTAAACATTAAAAAAATAGAAAAATATAGTTGTTTAATTAAACTAAAAACTTGTTTTTACGTCAAATGAAATATTTCTATTTCCGAAGTCATACACAGTATCAAGAAAATGCGCATTCTTAGGGATAACTCAAAAACTACTCGTCAGATGTCGCTCAAAATTAAATGAAAACAAATGACAAGCACCAGTTTTCGAATATAAAAAGAATAATCAAACACACATAAAAAATACAGTCGAATTGAGCACCTCATTTTTTAAACCCGGCGTGTGTGTAAAAGAAACAACGAAGAAGACACTCTTTAACTAGTGAATCATTTGAATTATAACTAATCAACTAATTAAGAACGAACTTAAGAAATAAGAAATGATTTGAGTAAACTTAGTGGCCTTCAAAACCTGAAAGGGCAATTATACTTTGAGAAATTTAGAATACTTCTAATGAAACAATCAATTATGAAATCTAATCACGTTTTAAAACCAACCCTATTTACTATCTAAAACTAGGAATTGAGATAAATAGGTTTACAAAAAAAATCTAACATTGCACTGTTAAATATGTATAACAACCAACATTGCATTTCCTTTTCTTCCAGGATGCATCTATCTAAGGCGAGAATAAGTGTTGAGGTGAAATAAGAAATTTGATTTACGTGGCAATATTCTCAGGTGCGGCGTTGGCTGCAC
Source organism: Carystus phorcus (assembly GCA_018248895.1). Taxonomy (NCBI): domain Eukaryota; kingdom Metazoa; phylum Arthropoda; class Insecta; order Lepidoptera; family Hesperiidae; genus Carystus; species Carystus phorcus. The sequence continues at coordinate 613 of DWJN01006523.1, read as the reverse complement.
GTCGCCGTCGACTGCACGTGTGAATCCTACATAGTTTTTTTATCTACACATATAAAAGTTTATATGTCCTTCTTAAACTGAAATAGTTGAAGATAGAGCATTGATGTTTTTAGGAAATTTGTTCAGATTTATCTGTCAATCATTTTGGTACCAAAATTATATTGATAACCTACCCATAACATCTGTATGTTATCTGTATGTTATGTGCTGTACTGCTACAGTTCAATAAATAGAATCAAAACGGTTGTGGTCTTATATATGCTGACTTTTCTTTAAATTAGAATCATTAATATCCGTAAAACCAAGCGCCGAGTACAGTTAGTTACGTATACTATTTACAGTGAGTTAACACTAAAATATAGGTAAGATAACCAAGATACAATAGTAACATGTAACCGGTTGCCTTGTGGTCTAATTCGATTGTATTTTATGCCGCATTTAGGAAAAGAAATCCGAGCATTTCTAACGTGTGACGAATGTTGTGCGTGCCGATGTAATACAATTTTTTTTTTTTTTTTTTTATAAATTATAAGTTAATGCTTGACTACAGGCCCACCTGATGGTAAGCGGGGATGTAGTCTTGGGTGGTAAAGCGCATTAACCTAGCAGATGC
>DWJN01006522.1:0-10629 GCA_018248895.1 Carystus phorcus | reverse complement strand
AGTCGCCCGAAAGTCTCCGATATGGGATGTCGAGACGATGGTTTAACGCGCCCTCCGAAGCACGGAATCGCTGACAAATATTTTGCCACTAGCGGCCTCTCGTCCAGGTACCGACCGGGCCCGCAGTTGCTTAACTCTGTCAATCGCATAGAATCGATGTGAGCCGCCGATGTGAGCGCTTCAATTCTTATATTACTGTAATACTGCAATGGCTTCTTGGGTATGGGTAATAAGTTGATGATAATCAGATGAGTTGTCTGCTCGTTAGTCGGTTAATTACATAAAACTTTGCTTTTCAGTCAAAGATAAGAAAGACAGGATGTATTCAAATTCAAAATCATTTATTCATATAGGTATTATTTCAATACACTTATGCACGTAATTTTTTGATTCTACCATCGTTTCGGAAAGGTGCTTTTATATCAAGGAGAAGAAACGGCAGATATTGGTTTTAAAACGAATCGCAACACGAGTTGTTGGGTGGTTGAGTCCAACAAAAAGGTAACCATGTAGACTTCTGTCACTTTTACGACATCCTGGGCTGTGCATCTTACGGTCATGAGTCTAGGCCGCCCCGATACAGTCAAAAGCTATAATATTATTACTACAATTTTATTCAAAAATACTTGTATAAAGAAGTATACGGGAAAATGTAAGAAGAACTATTCACTCGCGAGCATATTATCCTAATCCAATAATGTTATTGAAATATTTGCTGAGATTGGACGGTCTTTTTAACATAATTTTTTTGTGAAGGATAAGGGTTGAGACTTCACAAAAACTGTCGATATTGCGATACATTAAAAAACCTCAACACAGATTAAATTGATAATATTCCGTAGCTAGGTCCTATTAGTTATTAAGAAATATGAAGTCGACCAGCCCAATACGGTAAAATTTCTACGTTAAAAAATGTGTAAATTAATATTTACATTAACACAGCTAACGGTCTTGTCTAAGTTATTCTCGATAGAATTTACGAAATTTTCATTTTGGCTTATCTAAGCACATTTTATTACTTAACAGATTATTACTCTAACTTGTTAATCCTACTTATTTGTGACAGTAATCCTTTTGCCTTCATTATACTGTCGGGAATTTTTTGCACTTATCCAAAATCAACTCTTAAGTAAGGAGAGGCTAGGACATCTGATTTGAACAAAAATTAATCTAAACCTAACATTTCACAAAAGATTTTCTGAATCGACAGCTGGTTTTCGCTCCCAATATTTTTTAATAATAAATCACAATAAGTAATCTTCGCTGGAGTAAATGTGTGTACCGATGCCAAATCGCAGCTTTAGAGTTGGAACTTAATGTTTCTGAACTATATTGCAAAATGGCGGACATGGCGAATATACTATAAGGGTTCCTATTTGACTACGTAACATAAGAATTTTGTAGGGACCAATCTGATGTAAATTTTCTTATTCTTGGCTTTACAATTTCAGACAAAAAAATGGGGAAAGGATACAATGGGCAATTTTCGTGGATTTACCGTAAGTATATTTCGCGTATATTCGAACGACCTTGACTACCTCGTGAAACATTCAAAGAAAACTCAATATACTACAGACAATCAGACATGTGTGTATGTAGTTATGAGGGCATTTTTGTCAGATGTACAGATCCCTATAGCTGTATAATATCAGCGGTACCTCTAAAGAAATTGAAAAGAAACCTATGAAAAAGAGATGGAATATTCAGCTTACTTCGAAAAAAATTATGAACAGAAATTTACGACCCTTGAACCTTTTTCATATAGAGCAATAAAAGGTACGTATTAAGTTCGGGAAAAGGTGCAAAGTGCGAACACGATGTAAGAGTACCGGAATATCATTCGACATCAAATTGTACTAAATTACTCATTTTACAGAGTTCTTTTAAAATGTACTCACTCACCCATAACTATCCTATAGTTGGTTTCGGGTTTCCTGTTACGTGTGGAATAAAAGCCATGGTCGACCACGCTGACCAAATGCAGATTGGATTTCATTTGACTTCACATACCATTGAGAATGTTCATATTGAAAATACTTTCACTTCACGAAAGAAAGTAATTAGATTAATACACCCAATTCTTATAAAAAATATATGCTCGCGGGCAGGATTTGAACCTCGTGAGGGAAACAGACAGACAATAGGCAAGACCCTTATCATATTATGCTACTAGAATACAGTAATTTCAAACTGCCAGTATTTCTTACCTCTTCACAATTTGCCGACAGATGGCGAAAAGTTCGAATATCCAATAAGCACATAAAAAAACGTTTACTAACCAGTTTTCTCAGGCGGAGTGAATATTTTCTTTATTCTCGTGTTTCTTTTGATGTTGCATGTGAGCCGTTCGATAGCTTTGAGTATTTTCTTGCTGACCTTGTTAATAGTTCTGTGTTTCGGATCGGAATACTTTGTCGTTCGGTGACCGCCGCCGACTGCTTTCTCACACCCCGAACCCGCACTGTCGTCTGATTCCGTTGCGGACGAATCAGATACGGGGTGAAATATGTATGGGCTACCGACGAAACAAGGGGAATTCATGTTTGTGCCAATGTAGTGGATATTCACTTTTAATTAACCTTATAACTGTAAAAACACGACTATTCACAATCACCGATGTCGATGTCTAGACGAAACTGTTTCAAGTCGGCGACAGAACTGCTAAGAATCGGGATCTCTATCCAGAAGGTCATTGAAGCGTGACGCCGCTCCTACGGACAAGCCTTGAGCCTTGACTTACCTTTGTTCATTTGTCTTACATCGCATAATTACTTATTGTTTATTAACTTAGTACGCAAATATATTTATTATTTTACAATATATCTAAACATGTAATTTTGTAAAATATGAACGTTCCAATGTTATTTATGTACGTACTTATGTCGCTCACATCGATTTTCATTACAAAGTTTCTTTGTATGTTCGTTGTGTGAACTATATGAGAAAAAGTATAATTTGCAATAGATGACCAATAGTCGTGGTTAGTAGGTACCTTAATAGCAGCATTAGATAGCTTTAAATAGAATTACTCTATTCAAGTAATAAGTTATAATTCTGATTATATTTATATTATATAAGTCGTGTTTGATGACACTCAACTTCTAAACGGTCCCATATCGATGAATTTTTTTGTGTATGTTTAAATGGCAAAGGTTTAGATTCACAATTTTTTTACGTTTCAGGATAACATTTAACGAATCCCCTGGTATTTCTGTTTCTGTTCCTTTCATTTTCATTTCTCCATTAGGCGTGCGCCTGAAAGTTTAGCCTAGCAATAAAGTATGGTACATTTTGCAGATGTAGCCGCTTGGCTCGATTGCCGCTTCATTTCCCGCGCCGTCATATCACTCGCCGATAAAATATCACATTTAAAAGTTCTCTTGCTGAATTTTTATGTTGAAAGTAAATATTGTAGCAGGATTACGCTTGGTATAAAATACAATGAGTCAGAATAACCGAGGAATATAGGGGACAAATGAATAAAGTTAAACAAGAACATTTGTTCAAACGTTATTTGTTTCAAATTTACGTATATGAGTATAGTTAGTTGTATCAGGTATTATTCTGCTGACCTATTATTATTATTATGTTAGCATTAGTTTACTTTGCGACTATCCGGGGGCTAAATGTATGATGATATACACACAATGTGGACCAACGTCATGTGACCATAGGGCATTTTTCGAACATGTCTATTCATTTCAGCTTAACTATTAATTAACCATTATTTTCTGACCTACTTAGTTTCCAATTGCCCAAATTAGAGGATTATAAACGAGGGTATAAAACTCAAGTTTTTAATAAAAACGCGGGCTTTAATGTTTTATATCTCAACTTTACTAATAATTTTCCTCTTTCAACAATTTTCCTTTTTGCTTTTCAATCAATTATGCCAATCAGGTGAAGTGCTAAATGAAACGCAAATAGGGATTACAACAGTTTCCCATTTAATGGGATTATATTAATCCTAGATAGCGGAGTAAAACAAACAACCTTATCGCGACGTAATAGCATATAATTCCCGTAGATTTTCAATTCATATGGGATTAAGCACTCTCTGATATTACATACACAGTGGATTCAGCAAATATTATCACGTTACTTTTTTAAACCATTTTCTATTGGAACAAATCGTGTATCTAAAATCTCAAATCTACGTAATCGTATTTACACATACAAAAAAGTTTATCGAAATTAGCCCAACTATTTAGGACTTTAGTGACATATACACGAACTAAAGAATTACATATATAAGAATGTCAATTAGATCAATGCCATATAAGTAGTATCAATTTGTCTATTATTCCCGTAAGATTAAACTCAACATATCGACATTATATTATCCACGTTACACAGATTTAAAACCATGGAATATTTTTCATGATAAAATCGTATTTATACAAGGGTTTTTATAAGCAAGCTTATAAAAATAAACCTAATAAAAGGTGAAACGTATAAGAAGCACAGATGTGTAATACGACAGGCAGTGACATAAATTCGTATTCTAACGGAACCACGCTCCTCTGAGGTCCCGCCCTTTCCGCTTCCGTATATTATATCTCCTCCGAGAATTGACGGGGTTGCCTCTAGCATTCACAATGATGTATCGTTACTTCTGATAAAAAGGACAATTAAGAATTTACTACTCGTATTAGGTATTTTTTTCTTTATAAATCAAACCTAACCTAACTTTTTAAACAAAGGGGTTAGTTATCTTATATGGATAATTATAGTGTCATAATGTTAGTTACCATACTCCTCTACATACTTACATAGATACTTTTTGAAATGAATATTCACTATTTTTCATACCCCTAAGTGATAAGGGTTGTCTATCCCTTACATATTTCTTTTTTGGACAATTTTTATTTTTTAATTTTAATGTGCCATTAACAATACATACAACCCTAAATTTTCACCCTTCTATCACCAATCCTAATTTTAATGGTTATTTTTTTCTAAACTAGAAATTCCCTAGAAATAATTTATATCGCGAAACAACGTTTGCCAGATCAGCTAATATTATAAAGGTGCAATGAAACACCTTACATTGAATGTAAGTGCATTCATTATTCATAAAATTTTATAATATCTATTTATATACATTTTTATGTATCTAGCCGACAAACGACCAGCGCCATCTAGTAGCAAGCGGTTGCTTTAGCTAATGGGCATATATGAAATGTATGTACCTGTGATGTATACTGCATATTATTTTCTATATTGTCATTTATTATGTCCAAAACAATCGATCGAGTTTAGCAACTGCTGCGTTCGGTACCTGAATGGGTAATCGCTAGTAGCAAACATTTCTTGAGCGTTTCCGTACTTCGGTAGAGACCTCTTCTTCTTAAGGTATCCTGATCTATCGTCGTGGAATTTTATTGGAGACAGTACTCTAGTTCGCCCCAATAGCGTAATCTTAATATATATAAAGTACGTGTCACAGTGTTTGTCCGCTATGGACTACTAAACTACTTAACCAATTTTAATAAAATTTTGCACACCGTGTGCAGTTTGATCCGACTAGAAAGATAAGATAGCTTAAATGTCAATTTATAATCGCAATATTATTTTTTAATATCTTACAAAGAATTAGTTTCATAAGATTTGTAACAGATGGCAGTGTAAGATAATTAATTGACAAAATTGAGTATATAAAACTCAGTCACAGCAACGCATGTCCTAGTCTGCTAGGTTATATGTATATATTGCAGAAAAACGTCTGCTGGGTGAACTAGTACTTTATATATGTATATTTACTTTATATTTATTAAGATATTTTATATGTAATGCCACATTTAAAAAAAAGTTGTTCTATAAAAAAACAAGTAAATTCTAATAATAAAAACAATAACCCACAGGTTAATGATCGTTGATATAAAACAATAAAAACATTTATCCAGTTAAAGCTATGTTATTTCAAAAGTGTAAAATAAAAGACCACTTACCTGACATGTTGTAGTCTTCCCTTCGTAAATGATGATTTGACGACGATCGCTGTCCTCCGTGGTCTTTTCGATCAATAGAGTCAAAGTAATTACTTTGGGTCTGCGTAGGCGTAGATAATTCATGATCATTAGGAAATACTTGGATTTTTATATTGTATTCCTGTCTCGGGGACTCCGTATGAATGCTTAATGTGCGTCTATAGCTTGGAGTATTACTGGAATCTAAATCTAATTGACTGGCATTGTTTTCGTATCCATTGTCACACGAACCATTTAAAACAATCTTCTTTATTGTTTTAACTTCTTCGATTTCACTTAATTTGTGTTCCGTTACCGTTGACTTTTCAATTAGCTCTTCGCGAGACTGAAAATCATTGTCGACATTTGAATTAAATACTTTTTCAGAATCAGACGCAGAAGTCCCGTTCATCTTAGCTTCTTCGTGCAAATACTTTTTAAAAAGATCGTTGTTTCTTTTTGTTTCAAAAGGATTCTTTCGATTTTGTGTTACATTGTTGTGCGTACTTTCTACGTCCGAATTTTTGTATTTGCTGTTGGTGGAGTAAGGATCACTTCTACCATTTGTGCTTAGTTTCGTCTCAATCGTACTATTTTGTAAGTGAATTTCATTCCTAGAACTACAATCATATGGTGTTGAAAAAACAGCAGGTTGCATTTCTGCGTTATATTGTTCAAAAGGTGATTCCTTACATTTATTAATTGTTTTATTTCTATCTAATCCGGCAAGCGACGCTTTACCGTTTGGTACGGGAAGTTTGGAAGCACTTGAGTAATTTGAGGGTAATGTTGTATAAAAAGGATTCGTGGGATGAAACTTGAGCGGTTCTTCAGTAGGCGCGATGGATTTTACGAGTGGCGTTGAGCTGAGAGTTGTTTGCACCGAGTTGAGTGAACGCATAGGGGAGGAAAATGTCCGATTATGCGGAGATTGAGACGGTCGTATAGTAGCGTAGACGGGCGGCTGTGGAGTTGCCCTCCCACTATTAACCTCGGCGATTATTTGTGACGGTCCTGAAACAAAGGAAAACTATGTATTTAGAAAAAAAATATTATCCCTTAAACGAGTATGTGTTTGAATTCAAATAACCTTTATTTTAGACTCTAGTCAGGACATTCTAGTCTATTAAATCAGAGTTTTAGTTCATATTATTACATAATAAACAAAATTCTTATCGCTGTGAATAATGTTACCTTGCAATCTACTTGTGACCCTAAAATTTGGTTCTGATTATCCTTACCCTATTCTATAGAAATTTATTTAAAAAAGGGAATAAAAAAATCGGTATATAAAGAAATATATTATATATTATTAATAAAAAATACTACATCAACACACAAACAAAAACACAAACTACACTTTTCCTGTTCAGTGTGTTTGTACCCAAAGATTGCCTTAACGAGCCTTAAAGATGTATAACGTAATTAACGTAATTTGTGCTGTATCTGTTTTATATGCTAATATTATTTTTATCTACCTTAAGTATTCAATACAAAATATTTTATTTTAGGTGATATATTATTGAAATCATTTAAAGTTTTCAATTCCAAGGTTTACTTGATTAAATGAAAAAGTACATATTAAAATCTTCATGTTATTTCCGAGCTCCAAAAGCTTAGAAAGGGTGATAAAGTGCCAACACTTTATTAAGCGGAAGACATGCTATACATACATATAATAAGACTACTTTTATATACTTTTAGGTTTTATATTTTGATGAATATTTATAGAACGTTACAAAAGTGTTAATAAATTTCGTTGTGATCTCTACTCTATAGCAATTATGTGTAACGTTATCATTTATGATCTTTCCAGAGTTTGGGTCTCTTGTAAAACTGCTTGATTTTGTTACGGATTTTATTTACTTCGAAATATAATGTAGCATTGCAAAAACTATATAGCTCCTAAATAAAAATGTTTAACATATTTTCATTTTTAACATATGTATTTAACATACTAGATTGACTCATCATACTTGATTCAAATATATAATAGATCAGTAGAAACTAAAACTTTATACGAGCATTGCATTAAAAAAGGTGTGAGGAAGCGTGAAGCCTTCGCTTTTAACCTAAAAAGTACGTATAATTCATGTGGCTCAATTGTAGCGTCGGCCATACAATGTGGAGTTCGCGAGCTACGAAAAACTAAAGTCTGCTGTTGAGGCCTAAAGTGAATAATAATGCACTTGAGACCGTACTCATTGCCATTGTTGGAATGAAAAGTGAAATGATTTTTTGATATTATAATTGTATTTTCTTAACCTATGCTTCTGATGCCTGTCTGATGGTTGCATGATTGCCTGGAAGAAATCGCATGTAACTATCAGACTGTCTGTTACTTTGTTCTTCTTATTAAATTAATTTTCTGTATGTTGAATGGTTTACAAACATTAAAGATTTTGTCTATCTGTTTTATATATTTATCGTATATTTTCATGGCGAAATTATTTCTTCATATTTCATTTATCTTCAACATATAACAGATTCATGGTAAAACTTAAAAGTGCTTAATATTTCTGGATTGAAACTATAGAACTTTATCTCTTTCACTACTATAATCAGGAATATAGATGAAAAATAACATATTATCGGTTAAACTAAGTATTATCCAAATTTTCCAAATTATAAACGCAAAAATGTTCCCGATAAAATTTGCTCCATTTAGATTATAAGTGATAAGTGCATGTAATCAATTAATTATGAAGATAACAAAAAAATGTTGTTTTGAAATTAAACGAGATATTTGGTAATCACGAGCCAACCATTAAATAGGTATAGACTAAAGTTTTATCTAAAATAGACAGGTAATTGGAACAGATTTGGCGTCAACCATTATTAAATATTCATTTGAGTTGGACTACAGCATACTCCTCCACGCCGCTCTAGTGATTGGTAGAAGGATTTATCAAGTTACTCTAACTGAGCAGATTTACTGTAATAAAATAAGTAAAATTTCCGTTAACTTAAATGATTAAAAAATAACAGAATGAATACCTACTTCTAATATTTTGCTGGATCCATAACCTTGTTTTGTAATAAATTAATAAAAGGAACAGTGATTTGTTCATCAACGCATATAACTATATTTAACTATAAACATAGAACCAAGGTTTTGTATCAGATGTTTTAATGTAATATAAGTATAGACACTCCTGATATGGACTACGAGAAACTCGAGAAAATTTTTAAGAAACTCGTCCCGTAAAAGGGAACCTGTAAGTCCAATGAATCCTGAGCTACTAACTAAGTCTTACACAGACAACTTCTGTAACCAATCAGTACGATATGTGTTGGGTACAGAAGTTTGCGTGCGAACAACAAAGTGAAACAACGTAGCACGATCTAGGGATACCTTCCGTGGTCAAATTTAGTATAACAATTTTATTGAAAGTTTAAGACGGCCTTAAAATATATCAGGCTTGTAAGACATCAATAACAGCTGAAGTATGAAACGTTAAGAGATTTAAGAAGAACTGTAAAAAGGAAGTAAATAGTAGATTTTTTTTTTAGCTGGAGTAAGGAATAGCTACTATAAGGGTTTTAGAGTGACGTAAGTTATCATGTCTTCGATCAACACGATTTTAAAGTACACGTTAAACGTAAAAAAACAACCTATTATTAAATTAAATTAAAATTTAAACATGTTCATTAATATAGGTATTTTCTCAATATACTTATGCGCGTATTTTTTTTATTTTATTACCGTTTCGGAAATATAATTTAACATAGAAAATAAAACGGACATGTGTATAATACCTTAGTACTTAAACTTGTTAAGTTAGTTCACGATATTTACATGTATACAAATGTGGTTTCTTCTACGAAAAATGTGGTACAAGATTAAAACCGAGCTACGATTACATTTGTAAGAAGGCGATTTAAACAGAGCAAGGTTAGCTCTACACACAGTATTCACCCATGAAACATATTGCAATAATCTTGTTTCAGTGAAAAGGGCGAACGAAGTATAAATGACGCATTCAATCTTTTCCGTCCTTTAATAGCAATTAAATGTGGAGTTTAAATTGGGGTATATGTGGATTCCATTACCAGGCCATGTTTCAGATCTCGTAACGTCCTCAGCTGAACTACGGACTGGGGAATGGTTTCAAATCCATACAGTTGAAGGGCATTTCACCTCCAAGTTTAATCGCGTGATAATTGTGAATGGTAGCAGAGTTTCTTATATAACAACTTTTTAGATTCTTTAATTAATGATTATTGAGATAACTGTATGTGGAGATATTTTTTTAACACTCCATAATAAATCATAACAATTGCTTAGAATTTTTGTTAACCTCTATGTTTGTCCCCACTAATCTCAATCGACACAGTAGCGGTGAACGCTTAAGGTGGCCCTTCAGGTCATTTAAAAGCAAAACCAATTTGAATTCCGTATTCACTGATGTATCCTACTAACCTGAAGGTCATAATAATGTTTGCTTTATTTGAATCATTTCATAAAGGAAACAAAAATAATATTAGCAAAAGCGCTTACTAGTAGGTACATGATATACATATTGCCTTGCAGCTCATTTAACTGTAACCCTGCCGATGAAGTTTGAAGTTCCGGATTCGATTCCCAGCCGGAGCAAATATTTATATGACAAACATAATTAGTCAGTGATGTAATATTTAAGTATTGTTCCCGCAACAT
>DWJN01006521.1:0-10629 GCA_018248895.1 Carystus phorcus | reverse complement strand
TTGGCTTAAAGTATAGTATGAAAGATAAACCTATACTTGATAATCGTGGTTTAGACCTTATTTTGTAATAAAGGCGTGAGAGTTTTAATTTTAATGCTCAGGAACTCATCGGCTCATCGACCAACCAGAGAAACTGAGTTTAATTAAAGATACTCTCAGATAAAAAATGTAACTGATCACAAAATTATACTTTAATACAATTATAAAAGAACGTGACAGATGTGACAATACTGGCTCATACCAAAGTATTCCACCAGCAATTTATTTAACAATTATAAAATATTATCACGCTTGCGTGATTCAGGTAAAATGAGATGATATTAATTAGCTCCTGCCACAATACTATGCCTTTCGCAGATGGTTCAACGCGTTTAATTAAAACGATTAAAACTTTGTTGTTCAGTTGAAAGGTGTCGCAAAATCATACCCCATGGAAAACATCCATATATATAAAGTACGTATCACGGTGTTTGTCCGCTATGGACTCCTAAACTACTTAGCCGATTTTAATCAAATTTATTACACCGTGTCCAGTTTGATCCAACTTAAGAGATAGGATAGTTTACATCTCAACATATTGTCGCAAATTTTTTTTATTGCAAATTATTTGTTTGATATCTCACAAGGAATTAGTTCCATGAGATTGTAACACATGGCGGTGTAAGATAATTAATTGATAAAATTGAGTTATTGCAAATTGTTTGTTTATATCTTACAAAGAATTAGTTCCTTAAGATTTTAACGGAAGGCTTAATAAGTCTGAAAAATTGAGTATGTAAACCTTAGTCACAGCAACGCGTGGCCGGGGTCTGTTATGTTATATTGTTGCAGAACAACGTATGCTAGGTCAACTAGTAAAATATAAAAATCAAAAGCTCACAACTCAGTCCTTCGGTTTATAAAAGTTATTATAACTCATTTCTGTAAAAGAAAATTTATATCTAATTGAAAGTTTTATTAAGAACGTCAATATTAATCTTTTTATTTATCCCAGAGGAAATAAAAAATACCTAAAATTAGTTTTGCTGGTTTTTACCTCACATACACAAAAAATGTGAAGTCTCTAATAATTGCAATTACATGTCAGATAAGTTAAAAGCGGTAATATTTATCTCTTTTATTCTCACGGGGGAAATTTGGATAATACAGCTTTACGTGTTGTTTACTGAATGCAGTGTAACGTGTTTTCTAGGTCTAAGGATTCGGGTTGGACATTTGGACTTTTCTTTTATATACCTATAAATTATCCCCGAAATCAGTTATACTAACATGTACATTACTTTGAATCAAACCAACACTTGTACTATCCTGCCTAATTAGTGTTGCAGACAATTTTTGTACACAAATTCTAATTTTTTGCCATAGTATATGAATTGAGTACAAAACATATCTGATATTTCACACAATCAATATACAAATACAGTACACATATACATATGTATTAAAAAAACACATTTATTTATTATTAAAAAAGATCTAAATTCTAGTCTTACAAGAAATATTGCACATTGAATAAGCCATATCGTAACAATCAACAAAAGAAATAAACAATCAACAATTTCAACAAGCGTTACATATCCGCAATTTGCAAATAAATTTTGACATGCATACCTATAAATATATGAAAATTTTATGAAAACATAAGTTAAAGGAAAAGCTTTAATTTACTAACTAGTTATTATTGTCATTTGATAACGGATTAAAACTAATAACGTAATACTTTAAAGTAATAAATCGAAAATAACGTAAAAGCTTACTGACAAATAATTATTAAGCTAAGACCTAACTTTGATTGTACACATAAAGCTATATTTACAGAAATAATGTACAAACATTTAGAACTGCATCCATCGGCTAAATGACTATGCCATTTTCTTTTTCTCTGTTTTCAGAACTTGTTTTCTTACAGGTGATGTCCCTGATGCTGCGACTTTGCTATCGGGCTTAACCTGTCTTTTGGGATGAGCATGATAATTCCTCGGGTAAGAAGATTTGCCCGCCACGGGCGGAACATACCGTGTTCCCACCGTATACTCTTGTTCAGCAGTCGCTTGTTGATTATACTGACTCGGTTGGTAATACGCATAAGGTAGTGATTGCGAAGTGACATAGGATACCTTCTCACTGTTCGGATTCTTCAAAACCGTCTGCGGCACCATTACTTTGTACTGAGACTGATATTTCAATCTCGGCATGGGCGTCACATAGCTGACTGTCTGAACGGCAGCAACGTTTGATTTCTTCGGTTGCTCACTAGCGTACGGCAATACGGTAGCGATAGTATGGTCTTTAGTTGGATAGTTTTCTGTTAGCACCAAACCTTGGCTAGCATCATCATTTTGATTCTGGTACACATATTGTTGGCCATCATTTTGGCTAGTATATTCTTGGTAGTTTTCTGAATGTACTATTTGCGAAGGATATACTGAAACAGTTTGTTCTTGACCGGCTTGTTTCGGAGAGTAATATTCAGAATTAGAGCTATATTCAGGTTGGCTTTGAGATAGATGAGCAGGCTGTGGGGCATACGCAGATGTATCGTCTTGCGAGTGGGCATATTGCGATGTCTCTGACGGAGTAGATGTATGTTCATGGTAAGCAGGAGCAGACTGTTGTGATTCATGTACTGAAGTTTGTGGACTCTCGTATTCTACAGATGTAACTTTTGCCTCTTGATTAACACCATGCTGCGGTTCTTTATATTCTACGCTTGTCACAGGATCATGTAAACCTGCCTGGTGTTCCACAGATACTTGATCATTGTGGTATTGATAAGATGCATCTGCTGATTCTGGACCCTTATAACCTTGTTCAACATAATAAGTTTGCTGAGGCTGTTCTGTTGACGGTACATATTGATACTGATAAACGTATTCTTGTTGTTGCGCAGGTTGTCTATATAACGATTGACCTGACACTAAGTATTTCTGATGTGCATAACTCGAAGGATATTTTGCCATAACAGGTTTTACGGCTGAATACTGAACCCCGGAGTAATCGGCTTGAGTGTATGCTGGTTGAACATATGGATTTGCATATTGATGTGTCTCAGGATTAGAGGAAACGATAGTTGGTTCAGCTGTAGATACAGGTGTTTGATAAGTCATTACATGAGGTGTAAATGAATAGCCATTTTTCTTAAAATATTGGTTAACAAGTTCCTGTAGGTTTACATTGTTCAAATGCTGGGAAAGAGGATAATTATTTGGCAAGTTTGCATATAGTTCAGCAGTAGGATTTTTTAGATAAGAGCTAGGTACTCTCAACACTAAGACAGGAACAACTCTTTGTTCTAAGTGTGACCCATGCGGACGCAAATGTTCTGGTGTTAGCCCAACGCTTTGATAGTGAGGATTCTTAATAAGTTGAGCTGGATCAACAAAATAATTTGGCATTATAGTAGGAAATTGTCCACTAACTCCTGTAAATCCTTGGCCATTATATGTTGTATATAAAGTAGAAGGATGTTGTGTCTTTGTGTATGCCGAGGAATGCGTATTCATATTTTCGTAATTAAGCCGATTTGTTGGTGGTTTGTAGTCATATCCTTCGTGTTCATCCTTTACGGATACTAACTCGAAGGCTTGAGAAGGTTGAATTTCAACACTAGTGTGTGTATGAGATGGATATTTTCCAGAAGAATAACCTTGATTATGAGTATTTGGCTGTGCTGGTATGTCCTCTTGAGAGTAGGGGTAAATCATAAACTTTCCTTTATCCTGGGCAGGTTTTCCAAAATAAGAGTAAGAATAACCATTATTTGTGCGGTAACCATAGCCGAGATTAGCATCAATGGTTCTCTTGTCCTTTGACTTTGTTTCGGTATCATTAACAATTTCTATAGCAATTACTGCGGGAAAACCTGATGTTTTGTCATTATCAGTCGCTGTTTTATTATCAGATTTTTCAGCATTTTCACTTTTGATATTAACGGATACATCTGGTTTCACGCCAAATTTTTGTTCAACTTCCCTTAAAAACTCCCTTTCACTATCAGTCAGTCCTTTCTGTTCTTTTGCAATTGGTTCTGTCTTATATTTTTTCGGATCAGGATCGGCGCCTATCGTCTGTAGTAACATCAACAGCATAACCTGAAATTGAAATATTTAAAATATTAAGTAGGAGCCAAGATACTTAGAAGCATTCACGAGATTCTCAACAAATAATCTACACAGTTATTTATTGCGTATCCATTACAACACTCGGAGAGTGAGAACTGTAATTAGGTAACAAATATGTGACTCTTCGTTATTTTAAATCGACGCGTCAATGTTGTGAAATTTCCTACTGCTGTATTATATAATGTTGGTCAAGAATCTCATCACCATTAATTTAAATAGTGTTTTTCCGCCTACAGCAAAGTCGGGCCAAGGGTCTCATTTGTTTCGTTATCCGTAGGTGTGCATAATCACGAATCTTACATTTAAAATGCATCGTATCATTAATACAACTATATCTACTGTACGTATTTCACAACATGCCATTTTTAACCGATTTCAAAGAACAGGAGGAGGTTTTCAATTCGTCTGTTATGTATATTAGTTAGAGATTAGTTGATATATTAGTTAGTTTTTACTGAGTGTATCGATTTGAATGATTCATTTTTATTACAAAGATGGTCATGTGGCCTCTTATACATTCGAGCGACATCTGACGAGTAGTTTTTGAGTTATCTCTAATAATGCGCATTACGACTTCAGAAGCGGAGTACTTAATACGGCCTAATTATGTTTGCTTGAACGTAAAAATGCTTTAACAACAATATATAGAAGAAAAAATCTTGGTTAATTACCTGCCAAGCCGTGGAAGTAACGTTAAAGTAAATAATATAATAGTTGTAAAACTAATGTAATTTTATTTCAAATGTAATTTGTAAATACAATTGACAAAACATTTATGTGCCCCTAATTTGTAATGATGCTAACACATTATAATGAAAAAATATTTTCACGTGCATACAAAACTCATTGCAGGAAAACAAAAACTTTTTGAAGCTTATTATAGCAACATTTACCATGTTAGGTAAAATAAATAACACATTTGAAGGAGGTATGTTATTTTGTGTAAATAATTACTTTGTGTAACTAATAAGGATCAAATAAACTAAATAATATGTTTTCGAATAAAGTATTATTGCAAAGAATAAACTATAAGTTATTTACCATATATCCATTATGCGTTTTTACAGATACAGAGATTAATATTTTAGACTAATTTGTTCAGTTCAATTGAATTCAGAAGTATTTGAATATTTCACCACAAAAACATTTCTCAACATTTATTCTAAATCGGGGGCTTAAGTTAAGCCAATTTAAATGTGGAAAGTGAAATTATTTGCATGCTTAATGTGATGCAAATATCAAATCATAAAACGCATGCATAACGATGACGTTATTCTTAATAACCATATATTCGCGATCAGCATAAAATGCTGGTTTTAAGAACACCATAGTTAATACCGAGGTTTATCTTAGCAACTAACCGAAGCCACTGACCGCAGTCTTAGGTCTTTGGAGAGATTATCTTGTAGGTAATCGTAACCTTTTTGCATAACCAGTGTTTTCTTGCTAATCACCTTCACTGTCAGCTTTCCACCACGTTTCATTAATAGAAAATGAATATTCCCAACTTCACTTACGAATTGATTATATTCGACGGCTATCGTCAATGTGTTAATGATTTATATACTGATCCTAGCGATAATTTTTTTATGGTAATAGTCAATAAATAAGCAGACGGACCTGTTGGTTCATGACATTTTAATATATAATAAATAAACATTTAACAAAAAAAGGAAAACCGCCTTCAAAAGGCTCACGCGGGCTTCCTCCTCCTTCCGCCAAAACCCGTCCGGGAGCTTACATACCATCATACATACTTTATTTTGTTAATTTTTCATCGACAAATAATGAAATGAGCACCTAATTCACGTAATCGAAGTAAAGTAAATACACATTATCAGCGATAACTCAAATACTACTCGCTAGATGTCGCTCAAATTAAAATGGGACCAATGGGAGAGCACCAGCTTTCGAACAAAAAAAGAATCAACCTAATCGGTCCATCCAGTACAAAGTTATAGACCTATACATATAAAAAAATACAATCGAATTGAGAACCTCCTCCTTTTTTGAAGTCGGTTAAAAATGAATGTCTGTATATCCTTTATAGACTCTGAAATGAGAGAAGATAGTATGATGTCTTTTCAAATTTGTTCAGAATTCTCTGATACATGGTTTAGTACCAAAATGATATCGATCGAACACATGGTTGAATAGTAAAGTCGAAAATGTTGATTTTCTGCTGATGGATCGTACTGGATCTATCCAGTACCCCACAGCACTTCAATAAACAGAATCAAAACAAATGTATTCTTATGTATTCTGACTTTTTTTTTAATTTATTGATATGTGTAGCAACACGCAACGGGTACAACTAGTTAACAATACTAAACTACATTGGAAGTCGAAAAAATAAGTAGGGGACTTGGAATAACTTTAAGTGTGTCTGTTTTATATCACTAATACAATTTTTATTTGCTCTTAAGCTGCCGGGATACGACGAAACGCTTAATAATACAGATGAAAACCAACATTTTAATGATCATCTAGTTTAACCTCTAAAATAGAAACATTAATCGTTATAATAATGACACTTTGATGATACAGCAAAAGTATAGATTTGAAAATGAGATTAGGAAGAGTCATCATCGCCCATAATATTCATTGATTAATTTAGATTACCTTTCAATTTCAGAGAAATTAATACAAAAGTTACATAACAATGAGAGGATATAAAGAATTTCTAAACACAGGTTGTTCGCAAGGGATGTTGTAAATCGAAGAGAAGACAAAACACGGCATATTCGCATTATGAAACGAAACAGCATTGCTAAATGCAACGCAACTTCACGATAACTCAACTTAGCATTTTGCATAATGGACAAAACCTTTATGAAAAGCGTTACAACTTATTCGCGAATTATTTAAGCTTTCACATATCAAATCGACATCGACATCGCAAATGTCGTATAAACGTGACAAAGTTGACCCGTACATCCTCGTATGTGGTAAAAACATAATGCACTGCGCTCGACGATGCACATTACGATCGACTACGTGAGAAAGTCAGTTCTTAAATCGATAACGTTGGCGCATCTCAAAAGAGAAATACAATCTAATGAATTACTATGCAAAAAACGTCTATTAATCTAATTGATTTTTTATCAATAAAGTGGCTTTTATTCCCGGAACGTGGTTTTATGAAACGAAATTTCATAGATTTTTTTATACCAAGCCATTAACAGGTGAGGCTTTACCTGGTGGAAGACCATATTCTCTGAAGGATGAAGAAGGAATACAGGGGAAATCATGTATTAATTCGGACTATAATGTATACAATATATTATGTATCATGTTTCTGAGACAAATTTTATTCAGATCCATTCAGCCGTTCTGATGTGATTGAATCATCCATTCAGACTTTCGGATTTATAATATTTATTACTGCGATTAAAATTAAGATTCAAATATTAAAATTGGAATAGCTTTTTTTGTTACTTATCTCCATATTCAACGGTAGCCACTTGCATCTAGTGTCTAGAATATCTGTTTTTCGATTATTACATTTGTTAAAATATTTAATTTTCGAAAATATAAAAATGAATTTCAGTACCTACATAGTTTCTATAATTCAATACAAGTCTGAGTTTGTTGCAAACAGTTCATACACTTCAACTTTTAAGTTTAGTGTGTAATGGAAGATGTGGCGTAACAATGCGTTTTAACGCAAAATTACAAATTCATTTCTAATAAAGTTATTTTTAAAGTATACTTTTTTTTGAGAAACACAATAAGCCATATTAGATATTTTTTGTAAATAAAATGGGTTAATGCTTGCCTTCAACCCCACCTGATGGTAAGTGGCGAAGAAATGTAATCTAAGATAATGGACGCACTAACTTAAGCATCATTTTCAACATCCCGAAAAATAATCTCAACCTTAAAGCTCGCTGGCATAGGAATATTTTTGAATTATGAACGCCATAATACGCTGTCGCTGGCATGCAAAATGGCGAAGTAACAGCGGATACCGACATAATAAAGAGAAAGTCCAGTGGGATTGCAAAACCGAATAACAAATGTTTCCTGCGGCTCCCGGACACGGCCACCACCGTTTAGAGCTTAGCTGTCTAGTTTACCTTATGTAACACTATCGATCTAAACACTACAAATTGTATTGATATTTAGTAATCAATCTTACGCTGCCTGCTGAGCGAAGTATCTAATAAAATATGATAAATGATACATGATTTGTTGATACATAAACGATCTTTAGTTGTATTATTATTACTAGCGGATTTGGCAGATGTCTTCTTAAGACATTTCCTTTTTTTATTTTTGCCCACGGCTTTGCTCGCATTAGAAACTGTTTGGTCCCCTTTTTTATCCCCTAGGGGGTAGAATTTATCAAAATCCTTTCTTAACGGATATCTACGTCATAACATCTACCTGCATACCAAATTTTAGCCCGATCCATCCAATGGTTCGGGCTGTGCTTTGATAGATCACTATGACAGTCAGTATACCTTTGAGTTAATAAACCTAGATGTGTATAACGAGTTTGATTTGGATATAAGATAGATACCCAAATTATTATAAAAAAGTCATTAATAAAATACACGTGATTAGGGATAAATCAACTTCAGTCCTAACATGACATGAACCAGCTTCCGAATAGAAGAAGAATCATCTTTGATACACCCAGCAACAAATTATCGACCTACACGCATAAAAAAATATAGACGAATTGAGAAGCTCTTCCGTTTCTTGAAGTCGGGTAAAAATTGTGTAGTGACGTTCGGACGTCCCTAAAATTGACAACGTTGTGACAAACAAGCTATTTTCGTTTTTGTTTCGAGTTAGCACTTTCTCTATAATTTCATACATTTTCACAAATTAACATGACTGATGTCTTTGCATCTGTTTAGAGAGGTGCATTATAAACGTGTCCGTGTTACTACAGTTGCGTAACTATGATTGTTCTAGAGCTTTCTTTGAACTCGGGTCAACCGTGAATGATTTATTGGAAAGTAATCCACATTTAATGGCTATTTGAGATTCATTGTCTCGGGCATTACTTCGTCTGAACGTCGTAACATCACGTCTTATTTCGAAAATAAACCTTACTACTTAAATTGAGGCGCTACAACTAAGGTTTCAGAATAACTGTAAAATGTTTTAACATGGTGGTTTACTGCGTATTTATTTATGTTACTAGCTGGTTAACAAGAGTCGAGCCACATGATGGGAAGTGATCAGTCCCATGGACATTAACAAAAAAAAAAGCATCAGTGATGCGTCGCTGACTAAGAAAGAAGAATAAGATACTCATGACGTCATATAGTTTCGTGTGGCGTTTAGAGCTAATTACTTAATTATGTTACACGTTTTTATTAGAAATGAAAGATATTAATGATATACATATGTAGATAATGTACTAAAAGCTAAAAAATATTTGGGAAAGTCTTATCTAAAATGTTATACCGTTTTTGAATGATCATTCAACTCTTATCTTGAGAACATTGATTATGATCCGATACGCTATTAGGTATAAAAGTACTTATTCAGTGTTACAATTATTTAGTGGTAAAGAAGAAGAGTAATCGCACCTATTATATTTGAAAACAATGGGTAAGCTATTTGATATTTACGTTAATATACTATCGAATACCCTTTCAATGACGTAAGGTTACGTCGTGCAATCATGATGAGTAGGAATAAATAGCTTTTTTGACTATGTAGGTCGAATGACGTTTGTAATAGCCTTCTAACACCATATCGTAAGCGATAGCAAAAGTTTTTACAAAAATATCTAGTGTTTATATTATGTTATTATATTTACATATATTATTTGAAATGTAATTAAGACCAACCGCCCATAGAATCCAGGAAAACAAAATGCATCCAATGCGTTGACGACCGATAACAAAGAGATGTATGAATGGTAGTGCTCTCAAGCTCCCAATAGGAATATGACGTGTCATTTAGCGAGTGAAGCAAGCAAGTCATCATTCAAATGATTACTTTAAAATAGATTACATATGTATACATATACTGAACACACATAGATTAAAATGCATAAAAAAAATAGATTCATTTTAAAATAACTCATATTTACATGTAAATAATTTGCATTTGAAAAATGAAACTTTTGAAAAATGAAAAAGAAAATAATCGTTACAGTTTAAAAATTTTCAAATATTTTTCAATAAAATTTACTTTAATTGTAAACTTATTAGTAATTAATAAGAATTACAAAAATATAAATGAAACAATGGGTTAAGATGAAAATTAATTTGTTTAAAATGAATAATATTTTTAAAGTGATAAATCAAATTCATAAGTTTTTTATCAAAAACCAAAATTTTCAGGCTGTTTTTTTGAAAGCCATTTTGCCTTATTCTTCTCTTAGCCCTCCAGCAATCAATGGACCCCTTCGCATTTCTATAACGATGAGTGTTTTCACACTTACGCATTACCTTTGTCTGTCTGTCAGTCGTTCGCGTATTATGTGTAGTTACAAAACAAACAGTGCGACCGCGTGGATAATGTGCCAGATTCACGGATA
>DWJN01006520.1:0-10629 GCA_018248895.1 Carystus phorcus | reverse complement strand
ATATTTTTTTAATAAAGTTAAACTAACTAATGAATTTTTGTCTTTATTAATAATATCTTTAGATTTATAGTTTTATAATGAGATAATTATATTAACAAATGTTATATGTATATAATAATAATGATCTACTGTTTAAATTTTAAGAGAGAATCTATACCTTAAATTTCACTGTTCATTGTGATCAAGAAACTTTAAAAACAGTGTAGGTTATGAAATATGCTAGTAACATTAGCGTCATAAAGTGATATCGTAAATATTAAACTGTATATATTTACCTATATTTCCAGGATTACTTAATTTCTTATTACTTTTCAAGGAGCCGTCCAAATTTTGATTACTCGAACTTTTGTCGTTGTCACTAGCCATTGAAAGGTTTCGTACAAATAAACATTAGAAATAACTTTTAAAGCTATCGCAATGATTGTCGCACAGTCAAAAACTTTATTTGTAAGGTATCACAATAAGTATAACAAATATAAAAGTAGCAAAGCAGTTTTTAAGTATGATTACTAATTACATGTTTACACCCTCAACAACTGTCGACAACCGATGATACGTTCATATACTAGAATACATTTAACTGTTATGGTTAACATACTATTTTTCATAAAACAAACAAAAAATGTTGTTAATCCTATTTTAGTGCACAATTATTTTGTACTATTTATTGTGAAATAATTAAAGCTGTAATTTATTTAAAGAAAAATAAATAAACGTAAAAATTAAATTTGACATTTTATAAATTTATATTCTGAACGCTTTCTTTCTATCCAACGTAACCTTCAAAAGTTACATTCTACTTTTCCTAGCTATTGTCAAATTGTCACATCGTTTTTGATGGATACAGATTAGATAAAACTAGTCAGAATCAGTGCCTTCAACCCATTAATGGCCCACTACTGAGCTCGGGTCTCTCCTCATCGGGTTGGTAGTAACAGTAAAATATAGTAGCAGCAGTAAATAAGTAATTTCATAGAAAAGGCAAAACGGTATACTCTATAAAAAGTCTTCTATAAATTATTACTTGACTAGTATGAATAAGGCTTAACGGGTTGTACCGAATTTAGACTCGTTAAAACTAGTGGTTTGTTCATGGGTAGATGTGGAAAAATATATAATAAAATTCCATATTATGAATTTAAAAATTATGTGAAAAGGCTATTACAATTTATTTGAATATTTTAAAG
The DNA here is from genome assembly GCA_018248895.1 of Carystus phorcus. NCBI lineage: Eukaryota > Metazoa > Arthropoda > Insecta > Lepidoptera > Hesperiidae > Carystus > Carystus phorcus. The sequence goes on along the minus strand of DWJN01006520.1, from coordinate 9,442 downwards.
TCATGAAGCTATATACTTTAAGTATATGTATAAGTAGTATTATCTAAGGGCTGCGTGTAATAACGAAATGGATATTTATTTGCTAAAATTGTGATAACATGATAAAGATGGTGTCGAATTTTTCTATCTTTTATGTAGAAAAGATCACTTTGGGAGTTTGTTTGCCACTTCTGCTTCCTAGAAAACTAATCGTAGGGCTTTGTTAAAATGATGGCGTAGATTGACTCTCATAAAGTGTTTGTAAAATCAATTTTCCAATAAAATAATTTGAATTCACGTTTAATAATTATAATAATGTTGAAACAATCAATAATGCGAATACTTTACTAATTAATAAGAGCAAATTAATAAAGTCACTAAAAGTACCTATTTATTCTGTGTAAACCATAGCCAGGCTAAAGTAACATACCATAAATAAGATAACTAACTGATGCGATGCTCTGCGATGCGAAATATGAATGAGCGAAAAAGAAGATGCGATGCTCGAATGCTCGTCTCGTCAAGTCAAGTCAACCAAGAGTGCTTTGCATTGTCGTTTTCTTCTTTTGTTCAATAAAATAATATTGTTCGTCAGTATTTTTACAGAGTGAAAAATATTTTATAGCTTAAAACTTAATTCAAAATAATTAAGAGAACAAATCTATTGTTTTGATTTAACTTATTACGTGACACTACTAAACTAAAGTGAACTCGCTGATGTGATATTATTGAAATGTCATCTTATATGGCAGGTGTTTTCGATTTAGATTTAGATGTGGATCCTGGCATCGTTGTAGATTCAGATGAAGACGATATAATTGAAGTCGATGAGGTATTTAATTCATGTTTAACAGCAATGTTTTAATTCACACTGTTACCTAACCTATAATCATGTTCTCGATTTAATTTCAATGTTCAAGGATACATATTATAATAGTAGGTTTGTGCAGTATAAATACACCGTTTGTGTTATCAGTTCATTTAGAATGAATATAATATGGGATAAAATAGGAAATAATAATGAATAAATAATTTGTATGCAGGTTGATTATGATCCAGAGCTACATGTAAACAACATTGTTAAGTAAGTCTTGATATCAAAGAATTATTTAAAATTTTATGATATTTACAGTAATATCTTATGTTGTAAATTTTAGTTCTGAAGGCTCAGAAACCATTCAGTTAACTGAAGATAATGTTAACCCTGGTCAGTGTAAACGCCTTGGCCCTCAGGATTTTGAACTGAGGAAGGTTTTAGGAAAAGGTGGCTATGGCAAGGTATTCCAGGTGCGTAAGATCACCGGAGCAGATGCAGGTGCACACTTTGCAATGAAAGTTTTAAAGAAAGCGTCTATTGTTCGCAACCAGAAGGATACAGCACACACTAAAGCTGAAAGGAACATTTTGGAAGCTGTGAAGGTATACACCATATCTTCCTGTAACCCATTAATGACCATTAATAGCACCCTATTTAGCATGGATCTTCTCATTACTAAGGAAGTCTAGAACATACTGCACCACAATGCTCTAGTGCAGATTGGTGGAGAGGTTAGTGGCCACCCCAAGTGTCCGAGGTTTTTAAACCGTCTGAAGGCCTCTAACATGACTTGACAACTTGGTAAATAACCATAACAACTCGGAAGTCCGGAAACACTCCAGAAATTTATGCCACTAGTGGTCACTCATCGAGGTACCAACCACATCCGAAGATGCTTAATTCAGTTGATTAAATAGGGCTCACATGAGCCTTTGGGCTATGATACAGTATAGCTAAATTCCCCTGTATTTCTGTTAAATTAAACTTATTAATATAACCCCATTGTTCAAACAGCAATTTAGGTAAGATTGAATATCTATTGATTATGATAGTGGGTAATTCATAATAAACTAATATTAAGAAACAAAACGTTTTATTTCAGCATCCATTTATAGTTGAATTAGTATATGCGTTCCAAACAGGTGGTAAATTATACCTTATATTAGAATATTTGAGTGGTGGTGAATTATTTATGCACCTTGAAAGGGAGGGTATATTTCTCGAAGACACTGCTTGGTGAGTATTTAATTTTACTGGCACCAATATCTATATGTAACTGACAGCACAAAAAATATGTATACCATATTTATCTATAACATTAATTCGTTTTAAATGTCATGAATATAGCGTTATAACTTATGTTGCACATTAATAATTTAACCCATATATTATATGTAACTAATTTTTTTTTCAGCTTCTATTTATCCGAAATTATATTGGCATTAGAACATTTACACAGTCTAGGTATAATATATCGTGATTTGAAACCAGAGAATGTCCTACTAGATGCACAAGGACATGTGAAACTCACAGATTTTGGATTATGCAAGGAACATATACAAGAGGGCATAGTGACACACACATTTTGTGGTACTATTGAGTATATGTAAGTGGTTTAAGCAATCAATATATCAAATAAGTAGTTGAAGCAATCCTATTTTACGAAAAAGGTTTAACAGTGTAATTTAAATATTAAAATCACGAGGATTTCAACTATTACAATAAGGAGATAAAATATGCACTAACATTGTCAGTGTTACAGATATAATAATTGTTTTTTTTTTTAATCTTATTTTTTTTATAGAGGGCTTAGTCATAAATTGACTATGCCACCCTCGTATGGCCAATACTTCTAATCTACATACATGCGTAATATAACTGTATCAGTATCTTGGCCGCTGCTGAGCCAGAAGAGGCCAAGATACTGTTACAGATGCCCATTTGATTAGCAGAGGCTGAATTCAAACTGGAGCGCATTCCTTCGTTTCGGACTTATAATAATTGTCTACTGCATTTTAGGGCGCCAGAAATTTTAACGAGAAGTGGACATGGAAAAGCAGTGGATTGGTGGAGTTTAGGAGCATTGATGTATGATATGCTTATTGGTCAAGTATGTTGATTTTGTAAATGTATGATATGTTTAGCAAAGAGAATCCCATTTTGGCAATATTATATTAAGTTTGTTGGCTAATTATACAAGAAAGTACTTACTATTTATATTAGAATACATATGCTATTTATATTATATTAGAAAGTACTTAAGTATTTATATTAAATAATCAATTTAATTTCCAGCCACCATTCACTGGAGATAATCGTACAAGAACTATTGAAAAAATATTAAAGGGCAAGTTAATGTTACCGGCCTACCTCACTCAAGACGCTCGGGATTTAATAAGGCGTCTCATGAAGCGCTCTGAAACGCAAAGATTAGGAGCGGCGGGCGCAGCGGCAGTACGCGGCCATGCGTTCTTCAAACATGTCCACTGGGATGATGTTTTTGCGCGGCGATTGGAGCCTCCTATTAAACCACGTCTGGTATGTTAAACGAAATACAGATGTCACTTTATCACAATATATAATGATGATTTTGTTTATTAATTATATATTTGTTGTATGTTTATAGACAAATAATGTTACGATTATTTCATGTTGACTCGAAATGCTATTTTGTAATATAATGGAATGACATGTAATGCAATGCCATCAATGATATGAAACTATAAATTTTATTAAACATTTGACGATCAAATAAAATGTTGCTTGGATCAGTCTGTTTCTGATCTTCTGAGATTTGGTCTCTTCTCACAGTCATAGGAGCTAAGGTCACAGTTCGTTACATTGGCTATTTGCAGACCGTTCATCTTAGAGAACATTGTGAATAAAACAGGTGTATATAAATTTATTAACAATTATTAGATTATAATAAATTTTTAATATCCATATAATTCGGAAAATTACAGAGGTGCGCCCAGTATCGATCTTGAGTTAGTCATCCATACAAGAAGTTGATATTCGAATGCCTAACTTGCTGCGTCTTTTTGGTGTCGCTGAATTCAGTACATTTGAAACATAATTTTTTTTCAGACTGGTGAAGACGATGTCTCGCAATTTGATACAAGATTTACATTACAGACACCTATCGACTCGCCAGATGAATCTACACTAAGCGAAAGTGCTAATTTAATGTTCCAGGTAGGACAGATAATATATTTACTATGAGTTAAAATGGTATCCGACTTTCAACGACCGCAGGTATATATACAGTGCAGGTTTAAATAATAAGGACATAAGGCAGTTTATTCTTTGATATGAAAGTCTCTCAGTTGTACTTGGACTGAAATGGCTATCTGGGAGTATAACTGTAAGACAGTATATATTTTTTCCAAATCAATTTCAGACCCCTATATCTTTGTTACAGACTACTGCAAGTCTTATAATAATTTTATAGAGAGGGAGAGACAATACAAATACCTAATTGAATTACAAGTTTGTATATTAATTTATACTATTTAAAGCAATCGTTCATCTCATTTAGTTGAAATTGGCAACGTTACACAGTTATTACTGACACTTGTGAAAAAGTTTTGACAAATATTAAAAATGATGCATAGTGCAGCAGGCTAATAGCTAATATTTTTATAACATATCGTCTATTGTTTCGCTGTTTTGTGACTCACAGTCTACAGTCATTCCATCATACAAATACATAAAATACCTGGCACAAAGTATAAAATAATAATGTGTTGTATGTAAGTTATTTTGGCCTTTGTTGGGTTTTAATTATCCAAATAGGCATTTTAAAACATGCATCCCAAGTTACGAACTTCATCTATTAGGTATAGCAAATGTTTTACTTAATTTGTGATACATGCTGATATTAAATTAATCAAGTACCCACCTACATTACTTTCAATAAACCTACTTATTGGTATTGTACTGTAGAGCAAAAATAAATACCAAATATTTTACCACTAATGGTTGGTTAACTGTTTCTGGGGACCTGTTGATTTTTTATTGTTTTTTAAATAATCGTTGTCTACTTAGCATCCTTGTAGCTGCAATAGTTTTGTGTGTTAGAATTGAAAAAGGTATATACACAATTATACCCCTGAAACAAATTTACGGTTAGCAGGATATGGTTGTAGCGAATAAACATTGCTTTTGATTGTTTATACACATAGTATTTTTCTGTCAGGGCTTTACCTACGTAGCGCCATCAGTGATGGATGAGATCCATAAGCCCCGTGTTATAACTGCTCGTTCGCCGCGACGTCCGCGGCCGCATCATCACAACGCATTCACGATGCCTCCTTCCACTGCCGCGCAAACAAACGCGCATTCCCAAGAAGACCCAATGGAGGTCCAAGGTATACCTATATAGTAAGTATTTAAAATATTATGTGTTATAGTAGTGCAGTTAAATGGGGAGGGCTTTGCAGCACTGATAAGCTCATTTTAAAGTATGAATATTAAATATTAAAATACGTATCGAGTGTTGATTGAGGTTTTTTCGTACACTTACTAGCATTGGTTGATTTACAAGTATCAAATGAGCTTATATGACTTGACTATAGTGATTCTAAGATTTTAGTTATTTATTTTATTATTATAAAAATATAGTAATCAACGATTTTCTTTTTCAGGCCTAGAATAATTTTATATAGTCGACCATTTTATATAAAGGATGAAATCAACTACAAAAACTGCCCATCTATGTCCATAAAATAATGGTACTGTTTTATACTACTATTATTATTATTAATGTACATTTTATACAAGTTACCGTTTAGTTTAATGTTTTGGTAGGAATTAATCACATGTAATAAAATGTTCTAACCCCAACTATAAGACAGAGTAATAATAATTTACAATACTTATACCTTGTTACCATGCTTCATGAATTGAATTAAAAGGTCATTTTTATTTTGTAAATCGGTGTTTAATTTCAGCTAAATGCTACCTACTGTTGTCATACTTTATTTGGAGTGGTTTAGTGCATGCGGAGATCACTGCATATGCTGCACTGATCCTCTGATTTCGTGGAGACAAGCTGTCTATTAATCTTGTAATCCAGTTGAGCTGAGTCCTACATTGCAACAGTTACTAGATAATTATGTGGAGATCTAATTAATACATGATTTTAGTGTCCAACCTTCCTTATTCTAAATTAATTACTTCAACCTTTTACTTTGGGAGTACAAGTTTTAAGTTGACAAACTGATGGCCGGTTTCTAAGAGGCTGATCAACGAAAAAATTAAGAAATTCACTGTCAAATCTATTGTCAAGCGTCAATTGGGTTGGAGAAAGCATGATTATTCAGAAATTATTCGCTAATCAACGTTTCAGAAACTCGAATTGATCTCATGGGATTTTCACGTTAATATGCGTGTTAGATGAACGAAATTTTGACAAGCCTTTCAGAAATTGATGGTTTATATGTTAAAGAAGTCAACAGTTTTTAATGATGATTATGATGCCAATATTATCTTTATACAATTGTGAGTACATGTGAGTCAGTTAATAATATGTGTAACTTTGAAATAAAACATTTGGTTGCATTACACATACATTTATTAAATCATTAACTAAAGAAAAATAATCATTATAAAAGTACAACATTTAATCAAAACTTGATAATAAGAACCATGTCTTCATTATATTTAGTTTTCAATAATCATTGTGAGGGTCTTAAGTCATGTTTTACATTGAATGACCATTATCACCAACAGAACAATGCTAATTAGGGTTACAAATCTCAAAGATGAGATGGATACTGTTTTAACAAGATATAGATTAACAGTCATAAAAAATAAATAACAAAGTAAAGTTTTTATAATAATCAAATCACTAATTGCATATCACCACAGCTATTACAGACAGCATATATACGAGTGTCACTTGACTCAGTGACAGCTGTGAATTGTTGAACTTCAGAACAAGAATTATTATGATTCTCTACAGTATCAAGAATAGCTTTTTTTGTATCTAAAAGTGATTTATTTGTGTGAATAGCAATTTTACAATTGGGACAAGAAACTGTATCATCTATGAAATTAAAATTATTCTTCTGGCAGATGGGACATATCACATTTTCTTCTTGTTGAAATGTTGACCAGTCAATTTCTGTATTTGATTTGTCATATTCTTCTAACCACCTGGATATAAAATACAAAATTACACTTTATATAAATTAAATGTTATAATTATATTCTACTGAACTCATAAGATAAAAGCAATCTAAGTTAAAAGTACTCGTAAATATTTATGGGTAATGCAATGTTAAAGCATTAAGTGCTTATAGCTCTTCAATTATAAGTTCTCAACCCTAACAATTCAGTAAGTTGAATGTGTAACTGTTATTTAATTACCAGAGAAGGCTCACAAGTTGGTGATTAACCAAGCCAAGAAAATATCATCTATGGATTATATTTGACTGTCTGCTAATGGCAAAATTTCAGAAGACCATTCTAGTAATCCATTTTTGTAGCCCAGATTAGAAATTTTGTACACATTTTTGAAACTTGTCTGTGCTTTTTATTAGGATGAAATATTCAAAAACTTGAAATACTTAACATTCCAGTTCTTCTTGAATAAGTTCATTTTTAATTTCCTCTAGAAACTTGCCTTCCTCATCATCATTTAACAACTGATTAGAAAAATCATATAGGCCTCTATATATTTCTTTTATTTCATTTTTAATTTCAGGCCCAATAGTATTTCCTCTAAATTTGTTTAGTAACATATCTCGACAATTTTGTACCTTGCTTTTGTAGTCCTGAAACCAAAACATATTGAAGACAATCACTATATTTATATTTTTGGGTATTTTTGTAAATGCCTCGCTCACATTCTTGAGAGTTATGAAAATCAAATATTTCTTTATGAAGTTAATATAGCTAAGGGTATATAAAAGCAGTGCAATAATCTCTCAAACATGCATTTTGTAAAAAATTATTACAATTTGTGGTCAATTATTTAGTATGATTGCAGCATTTCAGTTTATACAATAAAGATGCAATTGTGCTTCCTGTGTCAATCAGTTACTCTGATCTTCAACATTATTTCTATTCACTAGTACAACTCTCCCCTTTACTGTGGAGAATTCCACATTGATATAATATTGTTTGTGGGTGTCATGGACAACACAAAAAAACTAAGCCACATCAAGACTGAAAACGAATGTTCAAACTCATTAACTTTTGTCTTGTTGAGTTTCAAACCCAGGAACCATCAAACAACAAGCAGGGATGTTGACCATTGCACCACACAGGTCATCTTTTGAGGTAATGTCTAGACACCAATACTAATATTGAAAAGAGAGTCTGATCTTGAATAATAATCGTCCATGACTATGAATTTTTGAAGTAGATTTTAATATAAAAACACATGTTTATCTAAATAAAGAAAAATATAGATACCTTACGTAGTTTGTTCTTTAATTCTACTGGAGACTGTTTAAGTTTGTACTTTATATTTTTATAACTTGGAGATGAGTAGGATTTTGGTGAATTCATTATTGAAGCGGTTTTTTAAATCCAACTGTGATTGAACACAATAACAACAAGAAATATAGAGGAACGAAAAATTCTTTACAACTGAGTTATTAATCAGGAATAGCTACGGTGTAAAAAAAATGTAAAATTCCAAAGAACTAATTATTTTCAGTTTACACATTTCATTTCACACTTCTAATAATAACTAAAGTTCAGAAATACAAACAACAGAAGAGACCGCGGAAATTGTATGTCATTTAAGTCAAACTTAAATTAGACAGGTGTCAATGTGTAATTTGATGATGAGAACTCAACTGTCACTAGGGAAGTAACTTTAGCATGCATGGGTAACTTTTTTGCGTTAACTCAGTCACATATACTGAACCGATTCTTAGCTATCCTATAGCTATTAAAATTACGCTATGGTGCAAAAAATGCGCACAATCCCATCATCCAGAGACCATGCACAGAGGCACTATTTACAAGCTGCGCTTACCAAAGAATTTAAAGGAGTACTAGTAACTCCTTAGCGCAAATTGCTATGTACGTTAATACGTAAATGTAAAATGTATGCAATTATTAAGACCTATTACAAACTTCATGTAAACAAAATTGAGCCTACATACATTCTTTAAACAGAAAGAGAATAAGAAAAAAAAAGATTTTTTTATATCTGATTAGAATGATATAAATTTCATAATAAAATATTAATAATGTCCTAATTATTTAACTGGTTTATTGACATTGTTATTGTATAATAAAACTGTTCGAAATTATTCCAATAATCTACATTTTCTTTTAAGTGCGCAACAAATTTCTTTGTAACTATGAGATATATACTTCATTTTATTTTCATTAACAAAGCCAATATAATTTTATGCGTTATTATGTACTGAAAATAAAGACGAATAATTTAACTAATTCTACTCTACGACAATCTAGTATTTGAAAGTGTAGCGAAACTAAACAGTCTCATTTCTAAGGCACATATTTAGAATTAATAGGTTACATACCTAATCCGTTATATATGTTTGCGATGTTTTGTATATGCTCTCTCTAAATTGAGATGAAAGAATATCTCTTGAAACTACGATAAAATCTATTATTTATTTCTTTACATATAAAGCCAAAAAATATAATTTAGGTAGG
>DWJN01006519.1:0-10630 GCA_018248895.1 Carystus phorcus | reverse complement strand
GACGTTTGACAATAGATTTGACAGTGAATTTCTTAATTTTTTCGTTGATCAGCCTTTCAGAAACCGGCCGATAGTCTTCTAAATTCCAAATACTATAAATCTGTGAAAACAAACCAAATTTTGCTCACTCGTTTAGTAACCAACCGAGGCTAACTTTTACGACTAGAGGTGTAAAAATTTTATCTGAATACATACTATCTACGACGTCGTTTAAAATAATATTCATATATTATTCTGCATCTTCTTTCCGCATAGATGTTCAGTTTAACGGTTACTGCATATTACAGGCGAGATATACCTCCATAGGGTATGTTGATTGCAGGCTGTGTGGCAGTGTTAGCGTGCAACTCCACGGCAGCGAGCCACTGGGCGCATAAAGGATGGAAATTGAACCAAAATCCCGCCGCTAAAGTTTACCGCGTCCTGTGGTCGAGCCTGGAGCCCATCCTATTTGCATACACGGGAACTTTCTTTGTGGTTCGTATATCGCTCTCTTTAACTGCATTTGACTTCCGAAAACGTTGCGGAAATAGAGATGTTTGCACCGTTTTGTTGTACTATTTTGTGTTAGAGCAAAACTATTCGCTCTGACTTTATTTATTTGTGGCACAAAACTAATCTACGCTTATAACTAATGTATCGGCCACTTTTGACTTGTAAACTCTATCCTTAAATCCAGAGTAATACTACCTCTATAACACTTCAGTTCGGGGCCACTTAATCTGTTTCAACGAAATACTGGTAAAAGCCTTAGGCGAGGTTTTGAATCTGTCAACGCTATTTCTGTTCATTTTATTCGTTAAATATTAGAAAATAGTAGGTATAAAAGGAACTTAAAAAAATTATATCCAACGACATCAACGTTTTTACTGAACTCTAAACTTTATCATTAACATTTTCAGATCCGTCACGTAAATACCGATACAATAATAACAGGATTCGGAATATTGTTTACATGTCTCACTGTGAGGCTGTTCATTGCGTTTCTGATGTGTTGGGATCTCACTTTAAAAGAGAAGATTTTTGTCTGCTGTTGTTGGATACCGAAATCTATAGTCGAGGTAAATATTATAAAGTAAAAATTGTGGGAAGACAAAAAATTAAATTCCTTACACATTTAGTGAAATCAATTTAATGATAACCAATAAAAAAAATTATTGAGTAATTTGTATTAAAACATTATAATGTATGAAATTTGCTAAGATCAAAACTGTCACACCAATTCGATATGTGTTTTCAGTGCATACATAAGGTACATCTTTTCTTACCTCTCTTAACAAATTACTAAGACACTTTAATGTCCTACAAAGCATAAACTATAGATAGATTTTTACTTAAAAGACAATTTTATCTGGGAACATTTTAGTATTTTGAGAACCCATTAGTATTTTGAAATGACTCTTGAATTAGCCTTAAGCAATTCAACGATATACACTCTACAGTAGAACCCATCAGTTAATCGTGATTACAGCGTTGAAGATTCACTGCCATATTCACGAACACTCGTTAAACTACTAATACGCAATCAACTTGCACTTGACTGAAATGGATCGTCTTAAGTAATTACTTTTTGCACATTTAACTGCAAAACTGCAACAATATCGTTTCTACATGTATATTTTTGCGACATAGTATTATAGATACATTATAATTGAAATACCTAATCGGAAAACTATGAAAAATGTTGACGCTTAATATTCTATGTTATTTTTTATTCTCTATCTTAATAATCTTTATTTTTAATAGAATAAGTATGAATAACTATTACTATAACACAATTGCTATGTACATATATTTAAATCCAACAATTCAATAAAAAGAAATTAGAAAATTTTAAGACTCCCAACGCAATGGTTTTCCACAAAAAGTGTGATATCTCATGCAATACCACCTTTCCAACCAATAAAATTTTAGTTGGTATATTGGAAACATCTATTCGTTATTTATTTAACTTGGTTTAACACTTGAACTCACAATTTTTTGCATACGACTTACATTTTACGTTTTTTATGAGATATTATTTATTTTTGTTAAATGTCCTAGTGTTCTTTTCCGGCATATCTTTTTGATATTTAGCTTTTCATGCAATCCTTTTCTCATACTACTAATTTTATGTATCTACGAGTACATAATATGTATGAAGTAACTTTACCAACGACAAATTTACAAGATGGCTTTACAAACTGAAGTTAGAACTGAATCCAGTGTCCTGAATTACTTTGAGAAAATGATGATAGCATTGTTTGTTTAATTTTGCTAGACTTGTCGGAGAAATGCTGTTGTTGATAATTATTACATGAACTGAAGAAGTTGCAAATCATTCCCCAACTATTTATTTTGCAAACCGATCTCAAGGATAAAATTTATCATGTATACGTAATTGTATATACAGATATTCTGACGTAGCATAATGTAGTACCTTTGATACTTTATAATGACTCACAACTATTTACTGTTTTTTCCCAACTATTATCATTTTTTGCGATTGAAGCCAATAAACCTTAAATTATATTTTAATTCATAAATGTCGTTAAACTAAAGAAATATAACACTGACGTTACTTTTGTATTTCTTACATTTATCTACTTTTCTTTTGGCTTTTCGCTGTGTGACTTTAATGTAGTCGGATAAATGTTGGATATGATTAAATTATGGTCACACAAATTAAGACTATGAAATTTATAATCGATTGATCACCATAGTTGGTACGGATGTATCCCGGATGATAATCATACTAACCTTCCGACCGTGAACTATTACACCGCGTAGCATTAAAAAATGCGTGCTTAACTTATTTTTTAATTTTATAGCATTATACGAGTTAAATTTAGGGAAAATAATATCGACTGAAGAAAAATCCACTGAATGTTATCGTTCGTTTATAAAAACAGCAAACACATTGAAACAAATAATAACATATATTAATATGTGTTAGTGCATTGTATATGTTAATACATACATTTATTAACTTGTTTACAGGCAGTACTGGCACCTATGGCAATAGAAACTTTGATGGCGTTGAGCGATCGGGACGATGAGATGGTATACGCAGAGCAGTTATTGCAGCTCATCGTGCAAGCGATACTAATTACCACGCCAATTGGGTTCCTTCTTACCAACTACGTAGGACCTATACTACTACAGAGTAACCTAAGAGTTTGCAAACGGAAACATTAAAAAATCTCTATCGTCGTTATAAAACAGTGAAGGCATTAGACAGTAGACAAATGAATATAATAAGGATTATCTCATAGTATAAAATTGCACTATAACAATATTTGATGAAGTCACGACATGTACGATTTGATAATACGCTTACCGTGAGCACTATTGCCTGAACTTTATAAAAAAAAGCGGGAGCTAAGGAGAGAAGCTATATTATCGTTAATTAAATTAGTAGCAATGTTTTGGATAGCGATAGATAGGCATAGGTCTAGATTTCTATATAAAAGAAATAGACCTATAAACATGTATAAGAAATGTACGATTTTGTCTTTCATTTAATTTTTATATATTTCTATATAACTTAGATTAGAGTGTGATTCTTTGAGAAACTGTACTTAGCCTTCGCAATTTTAACAGGGACTTGTACGTACTAAAGTCATTGAGATTTACCACTATATCCACTATGGAAAATAAAAATAAGCAAAGGTACCGATTTCGATCCTGACCGGGCAAACATTTATGTCATTATGTTTAAGGATTTTTAGACGTGGTTTGTAATTTATTTTAACATTTTTAACTTATATGTATACAATTATGACTTATAAGGATTGAACCATATGTGTTATATTTTTATTTTCATAAAAAAAATTATATCACATTCACAATATTATATAATAATTATTATAATGCAATAAATATTGATATTATAGTATAGTTTATATAAGTATTAAACAAGTAAAATTTTAAATACAAAGCTTTTGTAATTAATATCAAATAAAATATTCAATGAAATAATTTATTTTGTTTACTTTTGAAATTCCATCTCGATGCAGGATACCTATAGACTTTCCTACAGAACAAACGTATAAGGAATTTAAGCTAGTACACACTACAACCGTGCGGTTTTCATACTCGTTTCTGAACCACCGTCGACGCCGTTGTGTTAAATAACATTATAGCAATTACTTTCGCTTCAATCTAAATCTCTCATTGTCTGTCCCCTCTCGCTCGTTCTACGAAAAATAAGTCTCAGCATCTGCAGTCCGCCTAAGGAATTATTTTAATCTATTTGAATCCATAGACATGTAAAAGACAATAATATACTTTATTGAATTATGTAAGTTTCCTATCCGTTTTAGTCTTTCACTCTTATCACAGGGTCATTCGATCTCAATTGCTCATTCTAACATGTATTTTCATCGTATATTTCTGTATGTGTTTATTTGCTGTAGAATATAGGAATATGTATGTATATTATGTGACATCTATCCCTATCCCATTTATTGGATTTTTACCCAATCTTTAGCTGTAAGACTGTCTTTTTTTTCTTTATATCTTCTTGTTTTATTTTGACCGTTGATTGTCGACCCGTCGCTACGCTATATTAGAATGTATGCAGTCTCTATGTAGCAGTGTGTTAATTAGTGGAAATAAATGTTTTTTTAAAATAAACATTTATTTTTGTGTAAAAATTTTAATATTTTATTTTCCATTATGCTATATTTATAAAATAATAAATTTATTATTTATAAATAAATCAATGATTTCCTGTCGTAATCTATTATTTAATGCTTATTGCATGTACAAAACAATTTCGATATTTACGGTTTATTATAGTTACGATATTTTTCTGTTATATACGTTTAAATTATGCATTAAGTTTAAGGTGAACATCCCCCACTACTGGCCCGAACATTATTACGCCAGCGCAATAGATACAACATATTTAATAACTAGTATCAATTAATTTACACCGGCACCGGTGTGTTCCTTGGAGATCCCGGAGCCTTCCTATATGCGTCTGACTGTCACCGAGGGGGTTTTAGTGGGTACAAATCCCACATCACCCACTGAAAAAAGTATGAATTTATAATTTAAGCACCCAGGAACCACGTCTTTGCGCGATAATGGAGGGCTTCCAAGGAGGAAATCAATTCAAAGTTCATTGAAAAGTTTTTTTTTATACTTATTTAAAATTTAACACCTCATTTTAGACCTTTACTTTCAATAATCTATTCTCAATACCTCAATACTATATCCCGGTCGTGCATTGTCTGTCTATCAATATTCCTCAGTGTTTCATTACGTAGATATCCATAGATTTCCTCAAAGTAAATTATTTTTATATACCTATGATCTCTAGAATAATTATATTCAATGTTATTTTATAATTATGATAAATGTTAATTATTGTCAACGTTTACTGACAATAAATAACTTCGTAACAAAAGAAAAACCTTTATGTTACTTGCGCAGTTTGAATTCAATACTGGTGATCGATTGTTTAATGAAATCTCGAGTGAATATAGTGATTTTAAAGTAGAAACCAGTAAAAAAGTGACTTATGCAAGAAAAAAAGTTGCAATATTTCTCATTAACGAGATAATACAAAATATCAGAGAACAATTTAGAAATAAATTGCCTATTTCTTAAAACTTGATCCTTTAGATCGAATTGTGAAATTACAGGTGGGTATTATTGTATTCAACTAATCCAAGGAATCTCAAAGAAAAAAAAAATTGCGATTGAAATTTTGTTTTTAAAAGCTTTTTGAAATTACGAGATTGCAAATTTATTAGTACTTTGCTACCTGCCTATTTCATTAAAAAGTTTATTTTACTTTTCCAATAAAATATGGAATGTTAGGTGGACTACTTTTTAAAAGCTCCGATTATGCACAAAATATTATTCCTTATATATTAATAAATAATAGTGTCATCTATAGTAGACACGTTGCAATCTATAAAAACACAAAAAAATACCTTTTAAGAGCGCCATCTAACAAAGGATTTTTGTATTAATTCGGTACAACGTATCATGTAATACCCAACTTTATAATTCTTCCTCCTATCATCAGAGGGCGTTCAATATTTCAATTAAGTAATAACATCAAAAATTTTTTTGGTTACATGCTAATCGATTTGAAGCCATCGATAAAAATTGCACGAATTGTGAACGCGGCATTTTATACTCTGTGCAGTACGCTATGATTACTTTGTATAGATACATGATTACATTATAAGTATATTTTTTTAACATCTATACCTACTGTACTTACTGTAGGTATTGTTACCTACACGCTAATAATTGTTGAATTATTATTATACAAGAAAAAAAGGACAGGCAAAATTATCATGCAACTATATTTGCTTGGTGAGTATTAAGTTATATTCGTTTTAACTTGCGCGAAATTTCTACCTGTTAATGTGATACTTTGATGTTTACGAACCAATAAAGAAAAATAAATCATCCCAAAAATTTAAAAATCTACATCGCATTGCAAGGCTTAAACTACAGAGCGACCACGATGTAATTTATTAATGATGTTTTAATTACGCTGATCCCGATGAATCATAAGGTAATAATGCCCTCAACATTATTACAAAAGCTAAATTTTAACAAATAAATACTTACAATATAAGTAAATTGTTACAAGGTATATATAATACTGTTAAAGTTATATAAAATTCAGGATTTCAGTAATATAGTTCTATTACTGCCAGAGGAATTCTTTAATTAACATGTGGCGACGTTAAATGTTGAAGTAGTTCGTAGCGAACGCGCGCCAGTCCGATCAGGCTCCGACGCCCGCTTGCACATACAACAGACGCAAAATACGTATATTGTGGAGAACATCTTATAGACTGTTAAGTGTTAGTGCAAATCCTGAAACAAACAAGTGCACCGTGACCGGCAACGCGTCACCTCCAGCTCAGCACCAGTTCAAGGCTTCTACGTGATCACAACGAGGTGCTAACATAAAGGGCCTCCGTCGTCACGTATACAAAACGGTCGATTTCTTGTTTTTTTACAAACGATCCTTCCATCTTACCTTCGAGGTGAATATATCTTATCTGCGATCAATAGAGAGCACAGACCTACTTCCGTTGTTGTTTTTATCGAATTCAGTCAACTGATCGCAAAATTACGAATTGACGTAAAGCTAAGATGATCATATGATTTAAATTTGATAAAAATGAAGACTCGAGATTTTGGTGCCAATCATTATCGTAAAGGAAAGAAACAGGAGATTAAAGTGCCGAAACAAGATAAAATCATTGTTAAGACTGAAGTGCGAAACGCAAAACGGTCACCGCCGTCTAGAAGCCCCCGCTCGAAACGGTCCGGCGTGGAGGCGGTGAAGTTACATTTGCAGGCCACCGGAGGCACCGGAAGAAGCTCCCGATCTGCAACAGCGGTAACGATTATCCAATTAATTTATATTCGTAGTTGTAGATAAATAATAACCACAATACGAGAGCGTGCAAATAGCACGTGCAACCGGCTACTGGTAACGTGCCGCAAGAATTAATCAATCAATTTTCCTACGACCTAACGCAATTAATCAGGAATATCTCCAGCAATAATAAAATGTTTTATGCGTATAGTTGATATGTATTTTCTGCATATTGATATAACTGTACCTAGTTTAATTGTAGTTGTTCTAAATGTGAAGATATTTGATCCATTTGCAAAGATTGCATTACACCCCGATTTACATTATCTATTCTTTAGAGTTTGATAAGGATTTAGTACATCTATGCGTTCTTTATTTTATAATACATTATTATATCAAATGCTACATTTTTAATTCATGTTTTTATTTGTATTTGATATTGTTTGTAAATGGTCACTGCAGGCTATTAAGACAGAAATGAAATTTATAATAGTAAAATAAGTGTACATATTTAAAGGTCACAGAATTACTTATAGTCTGAAACCCATCCTAGGGTAACCCCTGTGACAAATCGAGGCCCTTATTTTTGAAGTACTACTACGGCTGAAGGAAAAATTAGGTTCAAGTTAAATATCATGTTATATATTTTACTAGGTGACCCGGCCGACTTCGTTTCCCTTAACAGTCAATGATGATTGACATAACTTCTATATTTTTTTGTCGATTTAAATAAAAAAAAAACACTAAATACTTGTTGTGATATAATTGTTGTACATGCAATTTTTCGAGATACGTATTAATTTAAAACTATGTATTACCGACTTTCCAAATAACATTTAATTATTTGCTTGAGATTATATCATTACCTATATTGATTTCGAAGATATTTTTTTTGTTTTATAAATTAAGAAGATATCCAAATAAATTAAATAAAACAACGATATTTAATTAATATCCCTGAACAGAATCTCAACTTTTAATTTCTTTCTCCACCTTGAAAAATATTATTATTCAACACACGCAGACATAAAAATCTCAATATTACAATATTATACTTTTACCATAAAACATGTGAATAATTAATGACCGACGAAACAATACTTAGGCGCTGACCAAAATTTTTCGCTATTTTTTATCGAATTTAATTTGGGTTTCAGATATTTCAGATAGTCGATATTTTCAATTTGTGATTACAGAGCTCCATAACAGACCAAGGTTTTATATCAAGTAAAATATTAAGATGATTAGACCCTAATTACAATGAGTTAAAGATTATAAGGGTAATTAAAATACCTACATATCTATTCCTACCAACTAATTAAGCTATTAAAGTCCTTCATCAGTTTTGCTATAGATAGTTATCTCAGCAAAATGAAATCATATTGACACAGTCTTGAAAAACTTTAAAGGAGTTTCAATGTGGTTGTTCTTGAACAACAAAAACACAGCACGAACATCCATATAGGGAAATTAAGATTAAGATATTCATAAACATCTTGGACGAATTATAGCTGTACGGGTTAAAAAAGTCACGAGTAACTATGTGTAGTACTATGTTATGTTCTCCGACAGAGCAACAAACTACCTCCAAACGGCCATGACGAGTCACATGATGTGTTTCACCAGGTTCACAAAGACCGTGACAAATAAATATTATCAGCAAATACATAAACCTTGGAAAGAAAAGCATATATTAAAAATAAAAAACACAGATTCAAAATATTGTCTAAAATAAAAAAAAAAACCAGATTCAATGAAATTACTAAAATATTAAAAAACAACGAACTATGTATCTTATGACAATTGGGTCTTTCCTTAATTAGCAATAGTAGTATATGCATATACTCCATAGGATCGAGACATTCGTGTCCTTTTTGCGGTTTATGCGGTTTTTTTAGAGTAAAATAAGTGTATGTTTTGCTAAGTTTTTTATTTGCCTCCATCATCTAATTAAATAACCTATGAGTTTATTTGGATTTCACACCTATTATTTTTAGTTGTATTATTTTTTTACTAAAGGTCCGCCGACGCGAAGACCGTTCAATATATTACGAGTATTACTATTATTATTTCAATTAGACCTAATAGGTACTTACACAATTATTTACACATTTTTAGTATTTTGTTTAAAACCTGAGTATTTTAATTCTAAGTTTTATTTAATTGCACTTTATGCACACCATGATCGACACTTTATGACTATATTCATTCAATGTGACCATGACGGTACACGAGATTGCGACACGAGATGTTGCCTCGCCGAAATCTGCATATTCTGACAATAGTTGTATGTATTTCCCTAAAAAAAATATTACCTTTTCAAGAATTAGGCAACATAATATGTGCGAATTTTAGTATCAACCCAAATTTATTATTTTTTCGACTATAGCTATTTACATTACACTCGAACAAATCACTTCTCAAATAAAAGAAAATGAAACAAATACATAGCTTCGTTCACTTAAGGACATGCCATGAAATATACTATCTTCTGAACTAGCTGTAAAGAACTATCAAATTTATTTATAATCCCAGCAAATCACATAGACATTTCTAGCGAGTCATTTCAGCGATTTAATATATTTACTTAACCCCTATTGCAATATCTTTAACGATAGGCGGACTAAATGTCCAATATGATAATTATTAACATTAATATTTTACATGACTATTGACAATCAATATAAAATCATTAACACCAAAGCCGAGACTTAATCTATACACATATGACAATTTAATTAGTGTAGTTAGCGTAAAATGAGTTGTTTATTAATGCTAGGCAATTAGCGACAGAATAATGAATGTCTAACAACATAAGTTTATAATATATAATTGTAATTATATTTGTATATTGTATTACATATGTATATTGGCAATGGTGTATACCTATCTATGTGTGGTGTAAAGTATATTTGAGTTTCTTAAATATATTTTACATTTATTTCGAATATTTACATTGTAACCGCCTTTATTGTTGTCCAATTTCGCAAAGGTTGGCGGGCAGAGAATGCTTTTAGCATTAAGTCCATCTTTTGTACTAATACTCTTGTATAATTCAATAAAGTTAAAATAATAAGAAATTCTTAAAATAAACTATGACTACTAACCTACACTTACATCTTACACTTACACCGTCTATAATATAACTATAACTTGGTGGAATTTGAACATTCAGTAGAGGACAAAAACAATTTTTTCACCGCATTTTTTCTGTCAAAAATACACTCCGAATGGTTTTCCACTTGCTTCTCATCTTCCGTATAAATCAGACTATTGGAGTCGAGTAAA